>JABFQM010001505.1:0-20739 GCA_022816865.1 Zelostemma sp. ZL-2020
CTTGGCATTTTTATCGCGGGTACGAAATCTCTTAATAATATAGGAATAATTTGAAAATATTCACTCGATCAACTCTCTGCCCTCACGTTTTTCGAAACAAGGATAACACTCCAATGAGACATGAAATATTCGCGTTTATTGTGACACTCGTTTAGCTAAACACATTGTACGTAAAATTGTCGAGTTTTATTGACGCGTGAAAGATACTTAATCTCATCTTTCAAAGGTATCGTCGGCAAAGCGACACGGTATACTTTAAGCGGATGAATTGGTGCATAATACCAAAGAAGGTGTCCGGGCGACGCCAACCGCATAGGCATCGGGTGATTATTCCGACGGGAGTCATCGAACGGGATACGTTATCCTCGAAATATGTTCTTCGCTTGGTACATCGTAATCGCTTACTGCGCTACTGTAGCGACGATGGTAATTGAGAAGAGAGTGACGAAGACTAAGAGGGAATATTCATGGGTTAAGGAAGATGAGAAGGAAACGGTAGCGTCTTCTACATGCAAAACCACCAGTATTTTTCAATGTTGAAGTCGATATCGAATTACAATAAAAACCAAACTCAAAGATTTTTGATTTAGTCACGTTTCATTTTTCATCACTCTATCAATAGATCTTATTTCGAAAGATTGGAAACTTTACTTTTTAGAAATTCTTCGGGAAGAATTTACTACGTCGGAACTCTAAAGGGAAACATCATAGTTTGGGAACTCTTTTGGAACTTTTTGAGAACTCGAGTTCATCCTTCAGAAACTATTTAAAAATTCTTTAGAGAGGGTGACGTTCAAACCCCCCTTTGATATATACATTTATTTGCCACCAAAAAGTTGTATTTTTGAAATCCAACTGCTTCACATTTTGATAACAATACCGAAACCTACTTTTTTCCGAAAAGAAATCATATGATACCATATCTAATTGATTTCTACCGTATATACCTAAATGAAATCCAAACGCAATCACCCGAAAAATCTGTATTTTCAACAGAAGTTTCGCATACCCAGCAATGTAATATCATATTTTTCTTAAAGAATAAGAATGCAAGTAATTGAAGAAAAAAAGTGATGATATTAAGAATCCAGGGTCCATTGATGTTAGAAGTGGTAACGCTAATTGCGGACACCAATGCACAAATAACACGACGAAACTTGCGTGCGAGGAGCGTTATGCTAATGCGGTGTAGAAGGAGCATGTGTGGCACAGACGCGACATATTATGCGCTCGCGTAAGTAGTCGTGACACCGCAGGGGTATTGGCTACACGCTCAGAGCCCATAACTCCTTGCCAAAACTAATTACCGCGGGCTACTTATGGCCGGCTCTCATCTCTCTTTTGTTTATACAAAATCTCATTTAAATACGTTAACAGCGGCTCGATACCAACGCCAAACACGTGTTGCGGCGCGTCATTGACTATCGATTAAATCATAAGACGAATGCGAGATCGAGATAACTCAAAGTTGATACACTTACTCGCTCTTTCCGCCGTTCCACTGCGCTATTTCTAGATTCAGCCTTGCGATACTTTTACTTTATTTATTACTGTCGAACGGAATTAAAGACATTTACGTTGTAGGGGAATGGGAAAGAACTTTTACCGGTTTTAATTTCGAAAGCACTTAACAATGCCGATGAAATTGATATGAAATGATTGCTATCAACGGAGTGCCCCCTAATTTGAAATACCCGATAACAGAGATACATAGTTAAGCTTAATCGTCCGCGATTTCACGGGGAATGAAAGTACAATGTTACCCTATTCAAAAGGGTGAAATACCATTTTATAACGATTACATTTGTAACATAATTTTCCGATTTAATATATTCCCTACCAATTAAACCTCAAATAAATATACCGAACGTTTGGAGAAACTCGTGGGTATAAAACGAAACAGACAAACGAAATTTTGAAATAACGCAAGCATAATGGGTACCGCGATCAGATAAATTGACAGTGTTTATACTCTTGTGTCTCCGGTGGAGACTTGACTAAATAAACTCGATCGTAAGCTTTGCTAGTGCAATATCCGCATTCCCATTGGCTTCAAAAATAAAGAGGCCGCGTTCTACGAAGCTCCGTCAGACAAAAATGTTTTTCAAACAAAGAGCACGCGGAAATAGATATTCCAATACGGTTTGAATCCAAGAGCTATGAACGAGGGTGTTAATTAGGACTTTTTCCGTATCGTTTCGTGCTCAAGCTTTTATAATATTACGAATGGGTCACGCGCGAGGTGAAAGGAAACGGTTTCATCCCGGAAATAGTCGAACGTTTTCACTTCTTCCGGTCGACATTCACGATAACTAATAACTCCGAGCTGGAAATATAATTTGTTATGAATTCACTCGCTGTCGATTCATAGGAAGCGCGTTTCTCATTGGAGACGTCGATGTATGAGAGAAAGTGAATACATAAACTACGTTCGACAACGTAGTTTATGTATTGATAGTGCAATTCATCACAATGCATCGTATTTGTTCTCAAATTAATCAGATTTTCTGGACCTCGTTATAATGTACATACGAACAATAAATTTATTGACACTCGTCAAAAAGCTCCTCGACAACTGTGTTTTTTCCGCGGATTTGTGTAAATTTGTTTAGGATAAAGGGTTTCAACTCCTTGCCATCATAGGAATATTATCTTCTTAGAAATCCTCAAACTATTGGCGCGTCTAGTTTTTTTCTTAAACTCGGAAATATCCGTGATGTTAGAGAGAACGGAAAAGAAAGAGTTAAATGTACGTCCGAAACGACGACTTGTCACCAGAAAGCTCATGATAAATCCATCGAAACTTTCCTCGCTATCACCCAGCACCCGGGCATTGTTAATGCGAGCGAGTCATTGTTCCGCATTAGAAAGTCGAAGGTGAATACCGATACCGTGGCATTTGCCGTGGATTTGCCTACCGTGTACACGCGCGCGCATTTATTATCGCTCTAGCGGAGTGTCCACGCGAGAATAAATAGTTGTAAATGCGGGCGCGAAAGGTCTCGGTGCGCTGATATATCCCATTGTTTCCTCGTCCAGATTATACCGCTGGGAAACTGCTCCGCTTTTATACGTGACTACGTACAAATGCGTGCGCCCGAGCGAAGTAAAAACGGAACGAGAAAGATAAAGCCCGACTTCCAGAGATTCGGAGTCCGGTAGCGCCGGGGAATTCACGCCTGAAGATTGCCTTATCGAAAAGGAAATTCATATCTTGCGATAATTTTCTCTTGTAATGGTTAACTGTTTAAAAAATGCTTAGAGAACGCGGGATAATAGAATCTTGGGTATGAATCTTGTGGAGCCTTAATTGAGATGGCGATCAATCATATTATGCAAAACACGCAATGACTCACTATGATGTGAAATGTAAGAATTGTGGAAAATCATGTTTGACATGAGAAATCTCGTTTGTGATGGATGGATATCTGATAATTGACCTCTTGTGCGAGAATATGAAATTAATTGAGATGAAAAACGTCCGAACTTGGATGATTTATGGAGTGCCGATTCGGTTAATTGCGACATTTATGCTTTTTTCATGGAGTCGATTCACACTCTCAAAGCTATTTAATTTTTTCTTTCCGAACATTGTACAGTTATGGTCGATACTATGAAAATAAGACGTGGAAGTTACTGCGTTTTTGAAAGACAGGAATGCTCATGCAATTTGTATTACCGTTATGGAATCATTGCTGCGCTAATAGGAAGTACTGCGAGTATAGAAATATTCCGGAGGAAATTTCTCTCTTTGCAGATTAAAAAAATTGATATCCATTTATATCTAGATTATAAAATATTGATATTCAGAAATTAAAAAATACTAAAAAGAGGAAATTTCGAGCATTTACCTTGCCATCAAAAGGCATCAAATAAAATTGTAATATTTTGCGAAAATAGTCCTTCGATTTGGATTTGAATTTTGTAATAAAAAGTAAAAAAGAACGCGCACGTGTTGGAATATGAAAGAACGCATCATAAATCAAACTCTGGCGTCCATGAGAGTTTTACGTGACAGCACGATTTTGGCACAAAGTAGCTTTATGCTTTGGCTCGATAGGATCGGTTCTTATGGGAATAATCCAAGCTCTATGGGGGACCTCAGCTGCGCACACGACATCACTAATCTGAAGGGCTCCCTTATGTAACAGCCATTCGAGCAATAAAAATATAATCTACGATGAACGCATGAAGGGCGCACTTCGCGCTTAGAACGCGTAGTGAGAATGGATTAGGCTTCTTTTCCAACCGTGAAATGCAGCCAAATCACTTATTTCTCAAACGAAAAACTGTTTTCTCTCGATTCAAGAGGAAATTACAGGTTTTTCAATTCATTAGCCGATTTTTTATTAAATTTAATCGTGTAGCAGGTTCCGTATGATTATGAAATATATCCATTGTGTATCAATAGCAAGAGCACGTGTAAAACAGGCACACCTTTATGTAACCACTGAAGCCTTACCTCTTAAACGATGTGCTGGGTATTGTTAATCATTAAAGAATCGATGTTATCTATGTTCAACGTGGTATCATAAAATGCACTTGACACGAGGTATTTCTTTATGAACTGGAGCAGAAAATGCATTATTAATACTATAATTTATTCAAAATTTGAGATGAACAAGGTGTTTTTTGATTGAAAATTCGTGCATTCATAAAACGTTCAAAACAATGTCGACGTTTTTTTTTTTTTTTTCTGCGTTGGAAGGAGAACCGCGTGTCGAACATTTCGGCGTTATTTAGCCGGGGTCCAGACGACATGTGTTTTCGGGCAGGGCGAGATGACACGTTGTAATGCGAGACAGCTGACTACGACCTGAACTCGGATCCTTCTCGATCCTATCTCTGTCCCTGTTTTCCTACGCTCCCGGCGATAGTATCGAAATTGACTGCTGAATCAGCCAAGCAAGCCTCGTCAATGGACCTTTCGCTAGACACTCAAATGGACACGCCGAGATACAAATAATCCACATCATCGCTGCGGGCATCCGCAAGTCGTCAAGTGACAACACACCAGAGATTGTATAATTTGAACTAATTTTTTCAACATTCTCAATAGAATGATATAAATTGTATTTAGTATCTTTCGATGGCAACCCACTTTGCTGTTCCTTGATACTCAATACTATTCAATAGCGCGGAAGCTCGCGAAAGAAAACTTTCGAGAAAAAGAAATCCAATCATTCTTTCCCGGAATTATCGATGAGTAAATTCCGAGCATTCATCTTGTTATTGGAAGGTGCTTGATACAGTTTGAAAAATGCAAAAATTTGTCAAAGAAAACTTACAAAAGAAAGGAATTGAATTATTTTGTTGTGAAATCATTGACGAAGAAATTTCAAGCATTACTCTTGTTATCGAAGGGTACTAAATACAATTCAATAACGTGTAAGCTTACAAAAGGAAGGTAAAAAATTTGATATAACATCATGAGCTAGTTGAGTCGACAAAAACAGAGATTTTGCGATTTAAACTCATTTTTCCAAGGTTTCTTTTAATGAAATTTATACATCGATTTGGAACGAATATGAATATATTGCGACGATTCGGAATAAGCGGGGACGGTGCCCGACAATCAGAGTAAAAATGCAGGACATCGCAAGCAAGTCAGGCGTGAACGAGGAGAGACTGCTAAAGCTCGAAAACAGAGACACCGAATTCGCTTAGCGGGTACACGTGAGATACGTGAGTAGATTGCATTGAACAAGGTTCTGGCACACCTTTTTCCCGAAAGACGAGTTTGCAAAATAGCCTAGCGATAGGAAGACGTGTGCTTAGTTCAGAAATGGTGTCAGCATTCGGCAGTGTCGAAATATCAAAGAAAAAAAATCTTATCAGGAAAAAAACGAACGAAGAAGACTCCGAGTCGAGAAATTCCCAAAATAACGCTTCCGAATGAAAAAATCCATGTTGGACAGTTGTTTGTATTAACATGCGAAACGTAGTGGTTTACATGGCTCCAATTTCTTGGCACGCCTATAAAACACACGCTAACAATCTCGGGATTCCAAAGCCTCGAAAGGATTTTCAACGTGGATTCTTTGCCCAAGACCCGTGAGTAATGAATCTCGATAGAAACCTCGTGCTACTGATGCGGATGACGGCCCAGCTCCTCGGAACAGATATACTGTTTTCGAGTGCAGTCGCCCGAAATCGTTTCAACGCGAGGCTTGAAATATTTTGCTTCAACTACGATTTTTTTTTCACGCTGTGCCGAAAACTTGGGGCTGCGGTCTTTGTGTTCTGTCGAATTAAACACTATAAATTCTCGGGTTTCAAACGTCGCAGAAAGTGTCCATCAATTGTTTCGATTTGGAAGAATTCATTTGGAGTTTATTCTAAAAAAAATCCGCTGATGAAATTTTGTACCTACTTGTTTATAATTCCTTTTGAAGAATCAACCTTTCATTCGCAATATTCTCTCTTTCCAACTAAGAATGTCGTTTTCAATTCCGTTTTATGATGCACATGTTTGAGCCAATCAAAGTTGTGTCGAGAGTGAGTTTAAGAAATGAAAATGGATTTCGAAGATGTCACTTCTTCATCTTAATAAATTGAGTTTCATAAGAGACACGGTTTTTGCCGCCGCCAGTAGTACAAAAACGACAAAATAACAAATTGAAAAGATCTAATCCCTACTTTTCATATTTCTTAGAATAAAAAAGTGGAAAATCTTCTATACTCCTCCGAAAACGGACTAATTTTAAAAAAGTTTTCGATTTAAAAGCAATATTACCCTTGAATTAAAGACTTTGTAATCAGCAGGAAAAGAATAGTCATGGCTCTGACTGCAAATGTAAGGAGCAGCCATGTCTGAACGGCGGGATATTTATTGCTACCGTTAATTGCTTTCCGAGCGGTCATTACCGGTACGCTGGGTCATCATCGTGAGATAATGATAATGCATAGCCCATACCTGCCGTAATAATACCGACACGTAGACCGCACGATATTGGCGTGTATAAAAATCGTAGCGAATGACCATTAAACTCTATTCTATGTACATATTTGAAGATTTAATAGTTTCGCCTGCCAATTTATTGCCGTTTCATAATTCACTCGATATAATTAACTATCCATTATTATTGTCCAGGAACAATTCGATGAATAATATTCTGTTACTCTCGACATGCTTTGGAGTGAAATTTTACTCTTGAAAGAGTGAAAATACCGCTATTCAGATTGGAAAAGAAACGAGGTATTTAACAGATCGCTTCGCCTGAATCGAGCGAAATTTATGATCGAAGAAGAAACGCTCGTGTCGTTTGTATAATTTTTGCGCTTCTAAATAATTAGGGCAAGTAATGAATTATCGTCGGCGTTACGATTCAACGATTCGAATCAAAAATTCGCCCTGTGGAGCCCGTTCAATTAAAGCTGGCATCCTGATCGCCGTATATGTGCACCGAACGATCTGTTTTTCCGTCGACGCGACGCTTGCGTAAGAAAAGGATGAGTCCCATCGTACCCGCCGATCGATCTGCAAATAGCTATGGCGTGCAACCGAATCGCCCGGATACCGATCAGCCGCGGTTCGGTGGCTTGACTTTTTTGCCCCGACCGAGGAGCGGCTCGGTGTACGTTTTCGAGGGTCGTTAATTAATTAAGGAGCTAACGTCAGAACGATCGTCCGGAGGATCCTGACCCGTAACTCGCCTAGGTTCGCAGACCTCGCGCATCACCCAGCGCTAATTCGATTAAATGCTTAATTACTCAATTCTGTTTAATGCGCTGACGATTCGCTTCAATGCTTCTTCCTCATCGAACGCCACCGAAACGAAATAGCCGTGTCTCAATTCGATCTCTGCTGATCTTCCCGGGAAGCGAAACAAATATTGATACTTTTTTACCAATTTTTAATACCCGATAGCAAGCTGACGTTTCGGGCCGTTCACCGAAAAACGAAAACGAAACAAAAGCCAGGCATAATTAGCGAATGATTGATCGATGTGTGTCGTCATAGCTATGCATGCGCGTTGGTTTCGGGCTCTTCCGCAGCCCCTCGTTCCGCGTCTTTCTTTCGTCCAGTCTTTTTCTTTTGCGTCAATTTAGTGCGGCCCCGTTCGTCATGGACATAAGCGGCGCGTATGCACGCAGAGGCATTCGGTAAGCTTGCCGACTTCCAACGTATGACGATTCGCTCAACAAGATGAATATTCGCGGCCGAAACTCCTCGCTCGTTACCTCAGTTTTTTCATCTTTCGATCGAGTGCGCGCCTCCGAGATATTGGACGCTTTTGTATTAGCTTTCGGAACACCGTTGTCTTTAAAAAACCTGCTCGCCCGAGCAATTTTATTAAGTTTTATTCCTTTCTCTCGGAAGCTTTCTTTCACGAGCTTTTATATTATGTTATTGCACTTATTGTACTTGGTACCTTTCGATGGCAACGTGGATTCGATATTTACTCGTCGATGATTTCCAGAAAGCATCATTTCATTTTTTTTCTTTCGTAAACTATGGCAATATGGATGATAAATTTCCAGTTATCGATTCCGAGAGAGAATGAGCTTCGTTTTTAACACTTTAATTTGGTACTTTTATGCCAATAAAATGCCAGTACCTTTCGATGATGGATTCTCGAAATTTCTTACGACGCTGCATCTATTTTATTCTGTTCCTTGCCCAAATCCGAAATACGTCTTTGGCAATTATTTTTCTTCGAAAAGCCATGCGAGAAAACGTGATTCAGGCTATTGCGAGATAGAAACATTTAACTGTTTTCTCGCAAGTCCTAAAAGTTCTCCAAAGGATATTTTTTTACTAGCAAACATGAATTGGACATAAAATGAATCTCTGTTCGCGCGACGTCTTTTGCAGAATCGAATGTTCGACGATTATTAGAATGGACGCCGATAAAATTCAAGATTACTGAACTTGAGAGGACCGTAAACCACTTCCGAAGCAGACCCTAAACCATGTGTCGTTTTACGACTTCGTTTCATGGTTTACTTTCGATTACCAAAGCCTTGGACGCACTAATACGGTCTAAGTTCGGTATAATTAAAATTGCTAATAAATGTTAACGATCCGGCGTTATAGAAAATTATGACTTTAACAGATTTGTACGTGCCTGATTTATTCCAGTTGTAAGAATAAGACCTTTCCACTTACCTGAAACAAAGAGAAATTGATCAAATAAATGAATTCTTTCGTATCGATCAATAAAATGTGGGAAAAGTTTTTAATAATTCGAACACAGATTTCTCCGTTAATAAATGAATATGAAATCCAGCTCGAAGGACCATTCTAGAAATTCCGCAATTAATCTCGTAGATAACGTAGATTAATCTCGCAGAATGGATTCAAAGGAAAAAAGAAAGAGAGGGATTTCATTTGACTACTACACGAGTACGTAATGAAAAGGGACCGGGATGGATCGCAATGTATGTTGATCAGATGCACATCTGAGCCCGGAATAAGAATGGAAGAGTTCGCATATTCTGCCAATGTCTTTTCTTCTCGTATGTCTCTTTCTTTTCGTCGTCATTTCTCTCATGGTCGGGGCTATTCGTTTTTGTCGTCTTCGTCTTCCCTTGACACTGCATGAGGAACGGGAGCCCCCCTCGCAAGTTTGAAATTCGCATTCTTCCCTTTCATTTTATCATTTTTCAAAAAACTTGACCTTATTATTTTGCCCAATTTGACAGAAATCCGAATCGTTCATCCATTTGAAGGGAGAAATTCGAAAGGGGAAATGAAAAATGAGATGCAAAAGTTGGCAATGGAATAAGAGCCTACAATTTTGTCAACTGTATTTTCTGACTAACGAGGGAGCCGACAGGATTCTTAGGGCGATTACGCTCTCAGCCTTTTCTCCGTGGCGCCATTGCCCGTTTACATTGCAAACGGATACGCGAGGTCGTCCAATACGGTCGCCGATCCGTCTGGTTCATCTCTTCCCTCTGTCCGTTTGTTCGTCGCTGTTGAAACGACAGCGGATGCCAAAGGATCCTCGGTCGTTTGTGAATTGACAAGAAAACGAGTAAGGTAAAGTATCACCGACTTTTCGAGTTCGATGCCTCGACTCTTCTCTTCTCCGATGCTTTTATTTGCCCGAGTTACCAGTCAACTACGACGACCTATCGTACGCAATAAATTGGAATACGCGTACTGTATCGCGTTACTTACATGAGATCCGAGGCGGCACTATTGCTCGGAGAGCAAGGAATGGTATTCTAACTTGTCTGTCAGCTCTCCTAGATCTCTTCACGGCGTACGGAGAATCTGGAGTTCTTCGGAAGCGTTCGCTTCTTCAATAAACCGAATTAAATCGGTATGCAGGGTCAAGCTTTTTATAAACTTTCGCGATACTGGAAACTCTCTTCCTTCTGAATTTGTAACTCTAAATTCGGTTGAAATTCGCTGCAAGACTTTCTTTTGAAAGCTTTTATATTTTTGAATTGTATTCATTACATTTCGATAGCAATTTGTATTACCAAATTATATTCAATACCTTTCGACGGCAAGAAAAATGCTCGAACTTTTCTTGCCGTTGAATCCGGAGAAAATTGATTTCATTACTTTTTCTCGTGAGCTTTCACATAATTAATATGTACGTAATATCTTTCTTTAGTATTTTGAGATATAATTCTCGAAATTTCCTCATCAATGATTTCAAGCACAATACGACACTTTTTGATAACTTCTTTACGAAACGTGTAGCAACGTTGCGAAGGCTTTGGTTTACTTCGACTACGAACGCCACACATTTCTTCATGCCAGATTAAGCGTCATTTTTTCGCAAACTGGTATACGGCGAATGATGTCAGAGAAGTTCAGAGACCCCGTGTTCCATTTAAATCAGCGTATCGCAACATTAAACAAAAGGTATTCTCGCGGGAGTTTTTTTCTTCTCGCGTTGAATGACCTAATAGAGGAAAGACTCGGGCAATATCCTGATTACAAGAGTACGGCTGCGAGCTGCGATGTAAGTAAAGGTGCTCAACAAAAATCTAGACCACCCAGCGACCCTTTTTCCCGGTGCGTGAAGAGACGTCGCAGCTCACGCGCTCGCGGGTAAATCTAGCCTAGGTACTTCATGGCACATCGCACCGCGTGCACGGAATATGCCTTCCCTTGCGTCGCTTCTGTGCCTGTGTTGCGAATAGAACCTTTGTGGCGCAGCAGCGATGATGAGGGGTCGCTTGCTCGACTATATTCCTACGTATGTATGAGCGGGTGCTCAGGTTCGCGCGCGGGTTTCCTTGTAGATGAAGATCATACGATAGAGCGCTGCAGGGGTATTCTTACACCGAAGTGTAGGGTATGCCGAATGCAAAAGTGCGAAAAAAGGACGGTAGGGTTGCTTGGTAAAGGGGACTGCAAGCAAAGTGTCTATGATCATATCCCGTTCTGCTTTCCTATGGAAGACAAAATTTCTCTTTTTATGCATTTTTTTACTTCAATAGCGTTTAAATTGAATTGTAAAGAAGAGAAATCAAGTTACAATGAAACCCGAGTCATTTCCACACGATCTAAAATCTAAGACCAAAAGAAACGCTTTAATTATTATTCCAGAATGAGAATGCCTCACTTGTTTACATAAATCGTAGTTTCGCTTCTTTTAAAACAAGTTCGTCACAGCAAAACCATTTCACATCAGCGGGAGTTGATGAAAAACTGTGACCCACTGACTACGTTTCAAAATTGTAAGCCCGAGCCGTAGCGTAACATTGTTAAAAGCGTAAAGCAATTATGCAAGATGAAAAAAAGTAGAAAATGCAAAAGTAAGGTAGGTACAGCGAGTTCCTAGAAAGGGTTGCCTGGAGTGAAAAGGAAGGCTGTCGCTTACGCACACGTGTGCAAAGATGCGTGGATGATGCACGTGGGTGGGGGCCGCTCTCGCACTCGGAAGGGCGGTGCACCCTGGCGCATTGATCCCCACGTTGCGTAGCCTAGCTACTCCCTTTTTTTTTCTCTCACTTCCACGTACTTATTATAGTCGTGCACTTATATGCGTACACCGACGAGTATCACGCTCTTTTAGCTCTAGCGAAGTTAGAAAGTAGGACTTTTCGTCGCGAGATTGCGATGCTGGCTTTAGATAAAACGAGCACATCGGCAGAATGCGCACAAATGTGGAAAATGTGCGTAAGCATGTGCTCCGTTCAGGCTCCGGAAAGACTCATTAAAATGAATAAACGCCCCGGTAAATCACTCTACTGTAGAATCAGAGACGTGCAGGGAGTTTAAAAGGAGAGGGTTTTTTTTTCTTTTTTACAATGCAGCTTTTACATTTTTCGATTGTATTTTAGTACCTTTCGATGGCAAGGTGAATGCACTGTATTTCGTATCTTTCGATGGAAACTCCACACATTTCAGTAAATATTGTATAAAATATGAATAACAACGATCATGGAGATGCAAATGAAAGTGAATAAATGTTTCATCGCGCTGGAAATCAACGATATTTTCCGGGAATCCCAAGGGAAGTCGATTAGTCGGCGGCAGCTCGGAAAAAAAGCGGAAGCGAACGATCTGTCTCCGACATACAATTCTCAGGCTCGTTATCGTGATGTATATGCTTCGCTTGCCCGCGCATAGTGGTCCACTGGCGCGGTGTTCTGAATGCAGTAGACCACCTGCATGCAAACCGCACATGGCCTGGCCAGAACAACGGCCGATACCAACGGGCTTCTTCTCTTATCTAAAACAGTCCGAGCGAGAGCGTGTATGCCAGATTCCAATTATCGGCTCTAATTTTTCTTATTTACGACGTGGACGCTCTTTCCAACTTAGTGTACACGAGAGCCGGATTTTCATTGAGCTCCGCTCTACGAATCGTTCGCGCTTGCATGATTCCAGACTTCCAAGTTTAACCAATATTTTCCGACGTTCCGCTTGCGTCGGTTTTCAAATTCCGAGGATTCTCTCCTTTTTTGTAACGTATTGAGCTCCAACGAATGAAAAAAGACATCCGGCTCGAAGGACCACAATAATTTAAAATTTAAATACGTTTCTTGATAATTTATCATGGAATTTTTCTTTTAGAAAAAGCCGTGGACAGTATGATGCATGAAATCAGGCGTAGAAGCGCGATAACTCAAGCTCGCAGAAGCGGAGGATAAATAACCCGCAGCAGTGACGAATTTAATGCGCCGGCGATGTAGTCAGCGGAAGGAAAACCTTAAGGGTGCGAGCTTCGACGTGAGTCGCATAATTATCTACGTACCTGCTCCGTCGCCATTTTAATTAATATTAATTGAACTCGGGCTAGGTTCGTAACCCCAGCACGATGTCACGATACACGCATGCATGCGTAATTGCGCTACGAACTGAGAGAGCGAATGTTAGTACCTGCCGCATGTCGGATTCCTTTTAATCTCAGACATTTAACAGCGCAGCTACGCGTAATTACGCTTAATTCCATTCGACTGAAATATGTCACCGCGCGATATCCGGCGTCTTTGACGACGTCGATCAAAGTGAACAACCTCCAATGAACAAGCTTCCATTTTTACCCACAAAAATATCACGCATTTCCCATATTTTTTATTAACGATTCTTTACGGAAACAACAAATCGCAGTGAAGAATAACTTCAAAAATTTCGACTTCCAACTGTTTTTGTATTTTTTATGAAAATGACGTTTCCGTAAAAATTTTCAAAGTTTCAAGCTTCAGTTGATTAACATTAGAAATAAACGTCCAAAGTGAAAGTGAACTGACACTGCGAGTATCAAATTATGTCTTGTTAATAATGCGATAGAGCCGTACGAATAATTCAGTGAGTTGTCATTATAATGCCAGCGGAATGTTCGAATCAGACGTTGATGAGCACGCAGTCATGTATTCACAACATGTCTAGAATACATCGACAGCTGAAGTTAACGAATCAATGTCCCGACTCGTCACAAAATATCACGAAATCCCGGGGGTGTCATTGATCCAAAACATCGATTCGTTTCGACTCAGAAAGATGGATGCCTTAATGTAATCCAAACATTATGAAGCTACAAATCGTTAATTGTCACGCGAGGAATGCCGCTGCGAAGAGCCGTGTTGGTAATTAAGCTCTTCCCTGATATCGATCGTGTCCATTGGACCCGGTCCCTTCACCTGCAGACGACTTGACAAGTTGAAACGACGGAGATCGGAAGATCAGCGATAGAACGATTTATCAGTCCCTCATTCGCGAGAATTCGTTTCGCAAACTTGTCCGATTAGGTTATGTTTGCCTTGCTTTATTGTTTTTGACATGTCTGACTTGACTCAACACCTTGCATCTTTTTCTATTCGATGGAAAAAAGACCTGCGCATTAATCTTTTATAGTGAAATTCCAGTCCATAATTCACTTTTTAGGAACTCTTCAGGAAGAGTTTAGACTTTTGGAACTTTTTAGGAAGAGTTCACTTGGTAGGAATTCTTTTAGAAAACTTCAAAAGCTAGTGACAATTAACTCTGAACAATTCCTATCATTCTTAGAGTAGAATTCATATAGTTGTATTTAAAGAAGCAAAGAAAGCGGCTTGAAAGCAGGTCAAAGAAAGGACTTTTCTAGCTTTGCTTGACAAGTAGAGTCGTTACGTATGACACATCTCTGCTAATAAGTCATTAAGAAAAGTTAAGTAGCGCGCGTATGGAATTCGCCATATGTGCGTACAAGCACAAGGCGTGCACTACCCCTTTGGTGATGGCGTGCATCTTGTTAGTGACACCCCTGGTGTTGGACAAGAGCCTCTTTCTTCACCCTTCTTTTATCTATGTGCGCCGCATACAACGATTTTTCTTCTGTTCTCAATAGTGGATCGATCTAAATTCATTTTTCATTTACACTCTACTTTTCGTCAGCAGTTTTAATGAAGACAATGCACCGCAAAAATTAAACTTTCGAACAAAGAAAAACGTAGCTGATACTCCCATCAAATTCATGAAAATAACGAATCGGAATTTGCGAGAATTTTTCGGTTGAATTCGTATAAAATGCAATAGGTCTCGTGGAACGACGAAGTGTAACGTAACAAGGGAGAACTGGTCTCCCTCGATGCAACGGCGCCTAGAAACAGGCACGCACACCTAAACGCACCCCCATCGAGTGCATACGCAGAAACCCTGATCTTTCGTGTGAAGCACCGTCTCGTTATAATACGCAAGAGCACGAGTGACACCGTGCCTTTTGCCACTGGTTTTTTTTTTTTTTTTTTTCTAGTGCGGTAGGTTACCTAAACTTTTTGTCACCCACGTATTTGCCCAGCATGTGCGAAAACTCACGGCGAATTTTCAATTACGATTGAAAGATGTTCCCATTTCGTTTCGAGAAAAGTTTAATTGTTCCAATAGCGATGGTACTTTTTCAAATCAAAGGATCGATGGGCGTGGGCGACGAATCTCGAAACGATCTCTTAAATATCGACCTCGAGATACGTTCATAAATCAGACCTTTTTCCAGAGCGTATATTTGGACGAAGGTCAACCGGCTATTCATCTAAACGGGGGTTCCAAATCCAAAATTAATATCGATCCTTCTGGATCGGTCTGGGTTTCTTCTCCTGTCCAGAGTTGGCGAATGATTTGTTGGGTTTACATATCATTTGATCATTTGAAAAAGTGATGCTGGGTTTTCAATAAAGAATCAAATGTACCACGAACGAGATATAAATATAGCCAATGGATGTCGCAATTATCACGCGAACTTGTACTCGGAATAACATTCATGCATGTACGTTTATCTTCTCTAATATTTTATTTTGCACGAAAAATCCCGGGGAGAAATAAATATCGAGACTGAAATCTGTTCAATCATTTCACAAATAATTATAGGGAAAGAAAACGAGATATTCGAAATAGGTGACATGAAAAATTCAGACAGACACGCCATACTTTTGTATTTCCTACACTTCCACGTAGTCCCCGTGTGCTTACTTCTAGCCTTTCCTCCATATTCATCGTTTGCCTCGCATACAAATTGCGATTAGCGGTTTATTATGCTCGGAGGTACGACCAAATGAGAATAAATGAATTCTTTTGAAAGCTTTGTATCACTATTTCGGAAAGTAAAATGCGAGTAGAATAATGAGTACCGCGACACTTGTGCAAAACTGCAAAAGTAGAAAACGTCATGGTCCTGATTTATCCTTCCTCTCATACATTTTATTTCATCCCCTTGCATTATCAGTCCTTCCTTATCTTCATACTCTTTCAATTTTTCAAATCCCACATTCGACAGAAGTATAATTTAATGCAAGTTCGTGTGGGTAAAACTGGCTGGATTAAAGATCCGGTCGAGCAGAAAATAATTTTTTTTTTTTTTTTAATTCGTAGTCTTTTGATGGCATTCAGCGGGAAAATTTTCTTGTCGCTCAAATAAACGTCCTTTCGGCGACAAAGTGACTATAGCGAGTTCTCGTCTTGGGTTATCTCGTCAATAGCCAGTACAAAATACCAGACGGGAGATAAAATTAATGAAATGCAAACGTTACGCGTAAACCCGTAGTCAAGCGAAGAACCAGAGTTTCACGTATAAACTACTCGATTAATCGAGGGATATTTATGAAATCGCATCGGCCGCTCGAATGAACTGGTATTTGTCCATTGTCTGTCCTATTTAATTGCAAACATCAATATGTTTCATTTCCAGGTCTAGAGCCTGCGGGAGACGCGTGTTTTCCCTGGCCGTGGAGCTTTTTTGCACAAACGCTCCCTTGGAAATTTAACTCTCTTGTTTGTCCAGCACAAACATTCGTTCCTGGAATACAGTTGTCTATATGTCTCTCTTTGTCGCTCTAGGAGCGACTGGCTTTTGCGGCTCGTCGCTAAACCTATAAATCGACCTGCGTGCTGTTATTATTTTATCCCCGACTCGTTCCCTTTCCCGTCTGCCAACAATTTTCCAATTATTTTTGCGCTCGATCGACCCTTTCTGTTACCGCTGCCATTCGGTTTTATTAAACAGTTCGTTTACTCATTGACCACGAAATACTTGCCCGCACGGAGAGGTGGGGTGTAAATAGCAAAGTGATTTTCTGTGAGTAGATCACTCGTGCTGTATGATTTTTTCATATAATATTTATTCGTTATGAATAATTGTACGCAAAATTGAACTGGGAAACACTGGAAATCGTCATGATGCGTAATGATATTTGCTAAAGCCACCCTGAAAAGATAATTTATATCTGTCTGCATTTCTTCGTCTCTGAAACTAGGAAGAAACATTGTTTTCAACATGAAAACAATTTTCTGCATGTTTTCCATGCAGTTGATGTGAAACAACGTTTTTTTCGCATCAGCATGGATGAGAGATGCACTCAGTACGCACTTATTGAAATGCACGGTGCGTCAGGCATGTAAGCGGCTATATCGTCCGGTTGATATCGTTAACATTTTTCGAAATTAATAGTCGTGAAAAAAAGGCCTTCTGCATGTTTAGTGCATCTTCGACTTAAGGTAGGAACACATAAAGATCGGATTGCGGAGTTTACGATCCCGATATTGTGAAGTATCGGTCATGGTTGCCATCAACTTTCAATTCCACGGAAACTAATCACGTATGTATAAAAGATAAGGTTCCGAGATCAAAGGAGCTCGAAGAGAACGGAAAGAAAATGGAAATTCATTCATTATTGTGTCGTAAGTCGGGAAAGATACGATTCGTTGCCATTTTTTGCAGAGCGTTTGAAAAATGGTAATTTCGGGTCAATGAGCAGAAAACAAGCCGAGTATTTAATGATGTGTTGATGAAATTAGATCCTTAATGTCTCCTTTAAATGAATTAAGTCTCATATCAGCGCTGGGCGAAGTTACTTTGGGCATTACAATAATAAAGAGTCCAGTTAGATGTTGGACGAGAGAATTTCCATAATCCGATGCTCGTCCGACCAATGAAAAGCCCAGGTTTACGCGGCGGCGGTTGCAAGCATCCGCCACAGGTTTCGCTTAACGAGAATGACCCCCCTCGAAATTTATGCCTCTTGAAATGACGTCGCGACGGAAACTTATAGCCAGAAAAAAAGACCTTGTTCGAGATTTCTGCCCAATCCCGGAACTCGCGCCGATCGGAGAATCGTTTTATGCGGGATTTCGCACTCCCGAGTCCAAATATGCTGATTACCCGATTGTGATAAATAATTTCGGGGTCTTAAGAGTTTTCTCGGCTTCGAAGTACGCAGAATAATATGCTAATCCCTGTATTTCGGAAAGAGTGACTATACTAATTTATTGTGGAGAAAACGCTCCAGCGAAATTTGCATAATTACGGGGGATTAAAGAAAACGAGAAAAAGGATTGCCCTGACGAGGGCGGAGGCATGAAAAAAAACATATACATGTTGGGACAATACCGCGAGTGAACACAGCCGTATTTTTTGAAAATCCTTTTTATTTTACATCTTTTATTCGTGGATTCAATCGAACAATATTCCAAAAAGCCTCTCGTCCTTCCGTATTTCTTTCTACGTCACTCTGGACAAGTGCTGCTCGAAAAGATACTTTTCAGTTCAGAAAACATCATTCTGTTGAAAGAAAGCTCGGATTATTTGAGTGGAATTTTCAATAAATTTTATGAAAAATTCAGTCTTGTTTGAGGTGACTTACTTTAATGCAATATTGACTATCCCCTGTAGTGATAAATTTGCATCGAGGGAAAAATAAGTACCTATTGCAAGTTTCGGGAAGCGTTAGTCGAAACGCCGGCGTGCAATTTTCTGCACTCTTGGGCGAAAAGCGGAGAAACCGTGAAAGCCGCCCGGGCCTGAAAATTTCATGACTTTTACCCACGAGACTCTGGCACGTGGTTCACGCGCGCAATGCTAAAAGCATTCTGGGTTTGGGGAAACATCCACTACACCCACGAACCAGAAACGACCGTTTTTTGCGTGTGAATTGAATCAATATAAATACGAGCGGGTGAATCTTTCCTGACAAAAAAGAAGATTGAAACGAATGCAACTACGCACTTAATAAGTAGAATTACAAGTATTCCGGTGTAAATTATTTCCCAAAGTTCTCAAGAATGCTGGAGGGTTGCCAAATAAGTTAGTGGAATACGCCGAGCGAGGACGATAACGATGAGATATTTATTGCAGCCACACTTGGTATAATTTTAATCGAGACACTTTTTATCTTCCTGTGTTCTAGTCAAGAATTCATTTAATCGATTCCGCGATTCGACCAATTTCATGCAAGACGAGCTACGTTTATCCGACTCCAGTTCAATGAGCAAGCTAATAATGCTCGACTAATGTAAACGTATTGTAATCTGTCATGAAATACCTTGTCTTCGATACAAACAAAGAGACTCATCATGTCGCGAGTATGGTATGAATCAGGATTAAGCCTTCAACTTAACGGTAGGATGATTTACTGCAACCTCCAGAGACGCTGGACTAAAGTATTCGTACCTCGGATATCGGCGAAATGAAAAATAAACACCAAGAGTTCCGAATGTGTCACCTTCTTATCAAAACACTTGGCCTGTTTAGCGTTATTTATTGGTTATTACGAGCCACGACACGCGATCGAGAGCTTATTTATGCCGGTCCGTTTTCTCCAGCAGGTGACTAATTCAAAGCAAAAAATATTAGTCTCGGGAAGAATAATTGTATTGGTAACATATTTTAATGCGATATTTTAACGAAATGGTTGGACGAAAGGTGCGTAGGGTATGAAAATTATAGCAGCGCAGGACCGGAAAGAATTGGAACGTGGTTGTGGTTCTTGTCTTGATTGCAAACCAGGCTACGACCACTTAGTCACTAATTGTAATTCGACGTTTATCTTCGGCCGCAGCGCCGTAATTTTAATCCGAAAGAAGGAGTTTCGCTCGAATACCGAAAGTCTTGCGAAATTAATGAACTTAAGCTCGATTTACTCGAAGCGGAGAGGATCAAATGGCAGTAGCCGGTACCGCGAAAATAGTGGCCCGTTAATGATTATAATGTCTAGTGCGAGGAGAACAGGTAAATTAAAAAAACCCAGCCATATTATTAATATTCTTCGCATAATGTTCGAAATTGGTGCAATCATCGGGTCAGAATTACTGATTTTGAGTTTGGAACCTAAATCTAACCCAAAAATTCGACAAAAAGCCTAAATGTCTCATTTTGTCTGAACTCCAAGTTTGTATGCGCGTGGATGCCGATACTAGGAATCATGATTTGACACTCCGGACACGTTCAAAGTGAGGAAGTGTAAGGCGGCCAAGGTTAAAAAAGAAGAAAATACAAGGAGACAATGAGAAACGTGAATTCATAATTATGGAAAGTAAATAATCTTTTCGTAATAAGCCTTTGTCACGCCGCCGAGCAGAATATTGTTAAAGCGTAACACAACAAGGGAGAAATACGAGAGCGCGTTTACCGTCACGGTAATGTAATTATCGGTACACGCTGGATTCGCCCAGGGCAACATTGTCAAAACGGAAACTCCTATCAAAGTCTAGAAAACAGTTTTGTTCAAAGAAACCAGGGATCATTCGAGTGGAATTTTCTATAAATCTTATGGAAAATACAGTCTTGTTTAGAGTGACCTATTTCGATGCAGTATTCACACTTTCTCAAGGAAAATAAAGTAATGCATCCAATTCAAGAAGGTCTTTTTTTCAAGTGCAAAGTAACAATCTCTTAATTCCCTACAGAAAACAAATATTCGTAGTTAATAAATTGGTTTTCGTAACACAAGCACGAAAAGCGCCATTTTTCACACTCGCGGATAATTTTGTCACGGCAAAAATTGCGCCTTCCGTGCAGTTTTACGAAAACTACGGTGTGTAGCATGTGCGGGATGGATTTGTGGACTCATGTGATT
>JABFQM010001506.1:0-20731 GCA_022816865.1 Zelostemma sp. ZL-2020
AGTGTAAGTGACTTCGTCTGCGGTCGTGTAGGGCTAGGACGTGAGACGTGTGTGATATGTGTTTTTTTTTTTTAGAGTGAGAAGGGATACAGGGGTTGAAGCGGAAATGGGGTTAAACGGGTGGGCCTTCCAGATCTCTGCAAACCCCCGTCCCCCCCCCCCCCCCCCGGGCTCATTTGAATTGAGATCGAAGAGGAAATATCCCACGCGGAAAATCATTCGGGTCCGATGGAATCGACGAGTTTCCCACAGTACGATGATGAAATGAAATAAGTTTCGCGGAATCGGTGGGGCTTTTTTTTACTGTAGATAAAGTACGGCTGCTCGGTCAATTAACAGTTGAGACGGGGCAATAAAAACGATATCAAATGTTTCGAGATCTTTGGATTTTAATGGCTTCAACTCGTTTCGATGGACCGGCTACCAGGAATAATATACGTGCGCAAAAAATTCGAGCCGGTCGCTTCGTTTCATGCCTCGGAATATAAAAGAGAATTTTTTCATTGGCCCCGCAAAAACTAATACACGGGGAAAAAAAAGTCGTATTGTCCGTCGCGAGAATCTCGTAATGAAGATGTCGATGTGAACGCGTCGTTTCGAAATTATATCGCCGCGAAATATATGATGTACAGCTCGCGGTGAAAAAAGGAATGTTGCACTTTCCGAAAGCGTTAATGAATGTTTAAGCGGGAAAATCTCGAGTCGGAATGAATCTTAAGAAGATGTTTCTTTCGACGACACTTGATTCCCGATGAAGCCGAAGCGGCATAATCAGCGATTGGACATACGGACACATGTCCGCCATTCCGGCAGTGGCCGCATTGTAGAGTCGCACTAATGCCCCGGCGGAGCAGCATCCGCGAGGCAGAAGAAGACGCCGGGGACTCTTTATTCGTTGCCCGTTACAAGAAGGCGGCTCGTTAGCTTCACCTGCCATTTTGAATTTCTTGCAGCGCCCCTTCCGAGCTCTTGGAGCCCGCAGAAGTGATTTACGCTTTTTCTTCCGCCGTAAACCGGCGGAATCATAGGGCGACCACGCGTTATTTGCCCGATAATTTGTTTTCTCCGTTACACGGGCAGCTGCGTCTCGTTCTGCCCTGTCCTCGGGCCTCATTGTCCGTCGGTGACTTCTGAAGACGCCACGTTTGGCTTTTCAACGTCGAAGAAACACGAAGAAATCGGTAAAAGATCGACTCGCAGAAACGCGCGGCGGAGGGGAAAAAATGACAGGGAGAAAAAGTGGAGGCCGTGTAAACGAATCTTTTGTCGAGCCCGGCTCATTGTGTTGCGTGATTCCGTCTACGAAAACACGGCTACCGCCTGTTCGCCCGTGTTTTCGTGTGTTTGGGCCCCTTTTTCATTGTCACCCGCTTGACGCCGGACGAAAAGATCCCGCTGGCAGGACACACGCGTCCTCGTATTCAAGGCACAAAGGCCGCCCTGGACCATTTTCGTGTCGTCCTTTTGAGGCGCTCGCTAATAAGGTCTCCCGACTGCACCCACTGACACGGATTCGTGTTCCAGGCACTTGTGTCTTTTATCAAAGGCGTGCCTGGGGCTAATTATTTTACAATAGAGCACGAGCCAGATGTCGAGTCTCGCTTGCGTATAATAGGAGCCTAATGACGCGGAATCTGCTCGAAAAAAAATACGACCTTGGCTTCCTGGAACGATTTTGCCTAATTCAATTCAAATTTCATGATAATGAAAATACCCGTGAAATTGCGTTCCAAATTGGCCCGAAGAGTCCAATATTTTAAGTTTTCGCGCTAGAAAACATTGGGAATCTTCGTGCGAGGCGCCAGCTGGCTCATATTGAAACCATTTCTCGATTGCGAGTTCTTTCTCCATCGCGGGGAACGAGATACTGAATCCACGGCGTTTTGAGTCCCTACCACACTTCCTGCCTTGACTAACTACCCCCGAGGTTCTTTCGGGGGCCGCACCCTGCACCGCGAAGCTCCACCCTCTGTCAGATTTCTCCTACGTGCTAAATATTATTAGGGCTTCATCCGCCCGTCATTTATAACGGGACGTGACTGTTTTGAAAAATGCGTCTCCGTAAAGTTGTAATCCGATTACTAATGAAAAGAATGGAGTAAGGCTTTTTTGGAAATTTAATTAAACGAAAGAAATACGACGTTTCGCAACATTCCAAAACTATAAAAATGTATGCACTGCAACTATTTCTGAGTGCATTTCAATATTTTATCGGTATTGGATATTTTTGTTATTTTAAATTCGTAAAAATTACCTAATTTAGCAACAATTTCAGCGCGGATTTCGGCCGCGAATGATAACACACGAAAAATTGACGGCGGTTGGAATCGGGGTGGCCGTAAATTAAATATTTTTGAACGGGGTGCTCGATAAAAAATTTAATTTCAGCCGAGATCCACGAGAACGATGAGTTGGCGAGATAAGAGGCACGAGGGGCCATGATAATCGGCGATGCTTAGCTGTAATGAGCTGCTTCGGATAGTTGCTTCTCGTTATATCCATTTCTCTAATGGCTGGCGAGAGAATATCGTCATTGCTTCGTCATGTGATCGCTTTCGGTCCATTATACGTGCGTGAGCGTTATCTGTTCCCATACCATGCAGGATATTCATGGGTTTCTCATTTTCCCGACGAAACACGCCGCGTGAAGCCCTCCAGGTGATTTGTAAACAGCGGTATATTTTTCCTTGATTATTACCGAGCCGACGAAATATCGAGAGGAAATATATTATACTTTGTGTCGTAATTATATGCGCGCTGTGGGGAGCGGGATGTTTGTCACCGTTTTTATTCTCCAACAAATGCTGAAGCTTGATAATGGCACGTGGATGATTAGATGATAAAGACTAACTTCGTTTTTGCTTGTCTTCGGTGTAATATTTTTTCTTTTGGGACTTGAATTCGGGGACGAAAAAAAGAACAAAGTTTGTCGATGTATTATCCCTCGCGAAACTGTATACCTCTTATTTACCGCGTGTGTATAAATATTTTATGGATTGGTGAAACGTTGAAGACGAGAACAAGAAGAAAAAAAGTAAGAGAAAGGGAAGTGTACGGAGAGGGGTTGAAAAATAGAAATTAAGGGCTGGTGAGTTATCGCAGTTGCGTGAGAAGCCGCGCGAGATAAATCAAACCGCAGAATCGACCGCAGCGCCACTTTTAGTGCGGATCACGAGTGCAAAAATTTCGTAGCAAAGCCTCGGGGATTCACAGCGCTACTCAACCGTGATTGGTCGAGCGCTCTTATGGCTTTATATACGTTTTACTTTTCGTAAAATGTCGTTTTTGGCAAAAGTTTAAATTCATAGATCTTCCGTTCGCGGAATATATACAACTATGTAAATTGTTTCGGGAGAAATTTGCATCCAGTAGTATAATCGCGAAGAACCAGTTTTACGAATTCACGTATTCGCAAGCTTCGTGTGCTATTTTGCAATTAGATCGAGACCAACTCGAAAAACGAAAATTGGAGTTGAGTAAAACTCGATCAAAAAATGATTTCGTAGAAGTGATGAAATTTTTTAAAAATCAATAGCGATCGTAAAAAAGTAACTCGCATCGAATATAAATCAAATGATTGAAAAATTATAAAAAACAGCTCCCATTTAATGAACATTGTGATGAAAAGAAACCTTCGCCAAAAACGTATTTCGACCGAAAAAATGGCAACGAGAGCAACATGAATGCAATAATGGCAGGTTACGTCGAAACGTGGGATTCGACACGAGTCTGAATAAACATTGGGCTGTCTGTCGCGTGACACTGACGAGTCCGCTGATGATCTTATCGCGAAATAATATGTACAAGGTTTATAAATATGAAAAAGGTGCGCAGTGCGCTCTCACCTGTCATTATCTCGTTATACGAGAACTGGACTCTTTGCTCTATGATTGGCGTGCTCGCTCGTTCCGCCACTGCATTCATTAAACCTAATCCGATCGCCGGTTCTTCCGTAATTACTATATCAAACTGCATTTCGCATACGCTAATTGCCTATTGTTATTCAGCGCAAAGTCGGATTAATCACTCATTCGTAGCTCGAAAAAAGATGCAATTTCGCGAACAGACGGGTTTCTTTTCGGCGTAAATCCGTATAATCCCCCTCCCCCGAAACAACTCTTTCAGCGTGTCTCAAGAAAAAAATTCTCACGAATTGGCCCGCTCGAAATGTTCCTCCTCCGGAATAAGTTATTTCACGCAGACAAACGGCCGAGCCGAGATAGCATCGGCCGTCATCGTAATCATCGATACCCTTTTTTTCTTTCATCATCCTCGACCCCGAGTCCTTGGTCGAGAAAGGATAATGAAGACGCGCGATATTTATTATCGCCCCGTCGTTATTAAACGTTCCCCGGGCCAGGTAACCCGCGCGCTATTCCGGGAAGAGATTTCCTGCGGTGGATCCTTCGGCTTTGTCGAAATATGAGCGAGTATCCGCCATTGTTTGGCTTACGCGGCCATGTTTCCCCGCGAGTTTATATCGGGCGAAGGAAAAAAAAAGTGCCTCGGACTCTCTGGAAGCCTTCGAAAAAAGGGGAGGAGCGAGAGGGAGAAGGACGAGAGGAAAGGTAGAGCCGGAGTAAAAAAACGAGCCCGAGCGAGACGACGGGAGAGCCTCGGGGTTACCGGGTAATTATTGCCCGGCGCGATCGGTTCGTCAAATCCGATCACCTGGACCGAGCTGTCTTATACCTGCTATCCGGCTCGTCCAACTCTGCCGAGCTAAATGAAGCTTTTACGAACGCGGCCGCTACGCCGGGATTGAGTTTGCTGCGGGATCAACACTTCCTCGCGCGTACGTCTTTTCACGTGGAAGAGTAATCGTTGCCCCGAAGAGGACGCCTATCGACCGGTAAATCGCGAATGTGGCCCTCCGAGCACTCCGGGATCAACTTGACACTCGCGTCGTACATCCATGGGAAGAAGATAACAGCGAGGAAAGACGGGGGGGAGGGAGCGCATATCAAGGCGCAGAGCCTGTCCGCACGTGAAGTAATCATTGTAGTAGCGTGCCGAAGATGCATTTTTAAGCGCGCAGAAGAGGGTTACCCGAGATAATGGAGAGGTATATGTTACTGATGCGGATGCTTGGCTTGATCATGCAACATTTTTATCAGATCGCATGCGTGATGAAAGAGTACTTATCGTAATAAGCGTTTCTGGAATGCACTCCAGCGTGAACGAAGATAAAAGGGGCATTTTCTCGGAGAAATTTCTGTTCCAAGAGTTAAATCTCGTGTTAAATAATAGTCGAACGATTTGTCAATATTCTGATGTATTTATTTAATGAAGAACTAAAGAAAAAAAATTAAATTATCGGTTACCGCGCTTCGTGAAATCGAAAATGAGAGATCGAACAAAGTAATAACGTTGTCCCTTTATGGACTGCGCGAAGAATGGATCGCATTCTTCGCGGTTGTATATGCCTCATCCGAAAATGACACGTTGCGCCAGCGAATGATGGCGAAATTCGTGTGAATGTTCCAACACATACACGCGGCGCCGTTGTCTGTTCGAAAATTGGGGGAACTTACTCTTCGGTTTCGTAGTCGCCAGATGGGACAAGGCCATTTGCACCGTTTAACATCATGAACAGGCTCAGCCCTCGACGAAAACTCACCCTCATTGGCGAATCGCACTGAATTAGCTCGTGCTTCGGACCATTATGGCGACAATGTCTCGCTGCATCTTTCACCACGCGACATTTATATTGCCGGGCATAAAATTGTAACCTACGATGATTAGATTAATTCTTGCCATTCACGGTTGTATCATTCTCGCCATTCGATCCAAACAACACATGTTACAAGTTTATCCGACCAATTGAATCGACGAAAATAATGAAATGATGATAAAGAAAATCTTAATAAACGGGTAAACGTTTTTCTCCGTTATTTAATTAATGAACGATGGATAAAAAGAACTTTTTCGTCTGGAAATGATGTTTGAAATGATTATTACCGTCGCCGTGATTTTCGCGTGTGTCTATTACGCCGCTTCACACGAAAGGCGTCAATTTTGAAGTGAAAATGAAAATTATCCAGATTCAGCGATATTGATCGGGCTGCGCGGGCGAAACCGCGCGGTGAAGCGTTTCACGCTCTTCCGGGCCAATCATACTGGCAGCCTCGATTAAGTCGGGGTTTAATTACGTCAAAAGGTAGTTTAGATGCCGACGATCCGGACGATAAGAGTCGCTTCGTGCATGTTCACCGTGCCATAATCTCAAGCAGCGCACACGACAGTACAAGAGCACGGTCAAGTCGTTAAACATCGTATTTTATTCGAGCAGAGGCGAAAAGAAAGTCTGACATTTCCATCAAAATGTTTCTCTTTTTTTATCTATCGCTATCCGAACGTAAAATTGCGATTACAGTCATTTAAATGTTAATAGAATGGAATCTAATTTTAAACCGCGGCGTTTCATTCGCGTAAGTGAAGGGAAAGAAGGTTTAGCAGGAAATTGAATCGTCTTAAGTTCTTGGCAATTTCCCTTCTTTCTCCTTTTCATTATCTCCGCCACACGCTCTACCACAAAAAGGGAGTTAAAACTAATAGACTCCTGTTCGAAGCAAATTTCTTGTACGTTCGCATCAGCCGAGCTCACGTGATCGGCGACCATTATCTCGAAAGACGGCGGAGACCACGCGATCAGCGTCACCTAATAACGCGCCCGCTAATCGCGCGATAAGACCGGAAGTGTCCCACGCGTGACACGCGCGGTGAATGATAAAACGAGGATCGACGATCTCGCACCTCGCGCGAGCCTTTAATAACGGTAGTTAACATTTTGAGACATCAATAACACGGCTGAAAGAATAAATCCGAGGCCTCGTTATCGAGGGGTTCCTTAATCAACTTCAAGGTGGACGAATGTGTCAAAAATGCAATCGGTTTCGGAGATTTCCGGTCTTTCTCTTCTTTTTTCTATAGAATTTCAAAGCGAAACACGTACGAATTGAATGGCACTCGAAAATTCGGCGCATCATTGAGTCGATGTATTAAAGAAGCACCGCGCTTTTCATAACATCGGGAGAAACGTAATGTTAAGTCGGTGACTAGCCGCATTTGCGACTCGGGATGAATTACTTGGCCGATCGATGCATCGCAGGGCGTGACCAAGATTTTCGTGCCTGGGATTGTGTTTTGACGTGTTTTGACAAACGGGGGCCATTATAAACCCCGCGATCCCAACGGCGCTTCGAGCTTCCCTCCAACAGCGCGACCTAGGTGGCCATGCACGTCCGAAACAACAATTGACTCGAAACAATTATCCCGAACATCATTTTCTCTCCGCCCGTCAAATTACTGCGATCGATTGCTACTTCATTCTGATGAACGAGATAAATTGTTTTCCTTCTTTTTTATTACGAAACCATTTTGGCTTTGGCCCTAAACTAAAAAAAGACGATTCATTTTATCCTCTAGATCTAAATTTACGAAAAATATGGACGGAAATTGAAATTAATATTAAGTAGGTTTGAAACCGAAAAACTTTGGTTTGGATTTTATTAAAACAGTCTTGGTTCATACGGAATCTTATGGGAGTTTTTAAATTGATGTCAATTAATTTTTTTAACAAATTCAATTAGAATTCAATGGAATCAAAATATAAAAAAAACTTTAAAACTAAAATTTTTAAACTTAAAACCGTGCAAATAACGAGGATATTTCTGCTGTCTCATTCCATGGTTAAATAATGCCGCCGAGGACTGCGAAATAAAAAGTCGAGGATATTTAAAAATTCGACTCCTTGAAATATGCACCACTTTTATGAGAACCTTCGCAGCGGGAAAGCACTTTCTATGCAATCACAACGTATTCTACACGCTCCGAAATGCCTTTCTTATAAACGTTCGCCCTCTTCGCCGTGCGGAGAACATTATAAATCTCATTTTTCATAAAAACGAGCGACGTCGAAAAATACCAAAGTCACTGCGCCCAGCGCATTCGAAAATCCCGAGCGTATTTCGAAGTTGTAAACTGCGCACGAGAGTGTCGATTGAAAATCATACGAAGCGGTTTTCATCAGGGTGTGGCGTGAGTTTCCGTGTACCTTATCAATGTTTTCCATGATCACAGAAACGCCCTTGAGCGAGGTAAAAAGATATGGAGGAAAAAGACAGCACGAGGGTTAAAGGAGGGACCCTGTACATCATTATGTCGCGTGGGAATAGCGAATGCAGCGTTTGATACATCACATTTTTTTCCTCTTCGCTACTTTGTAATCCCCCTCGTACATTATTTCCCTTGCAACAGCTGCAGGTTCTCAACCTATCGCTGCTCGGATACAAATGGCCCGCGCGCCTGTAAAAGAGCCTTATTACTGCTGCCACCTATCGCCGATTTCCGTAATCTCCGCATTTACGATTTTCACTCACGAAAGTACACTCGGGAAATTAAAAAACCCGATTTTTTATCCTGATTCGACTCTTAATTCGAAGGATTCCCACGTGAATTAATTTGCAGAAGCCATTTAGGGTAAGATCGTTCGGAAATGCCGGAGGAAACTTTCTTGCTTCGTGGCATCTAAGTCTCGTTTTTAGAACCTCGCAAATTATGCTCAATTAGTAATTTTTATGACGTTGAAACGCCGAGCAAGAGGGCCGATGATGATTATCGCATTGTTTGAATCACTTAACAATGCGGATACTACTCATATCGCGTACATCCGTAGCGCACTGGCTTCTCCGTCGTCATTACAAGTACATGTAATACCGGATGAAGATACTAAACGCTAAAAAGAGAAAGGTAACAATGCGGCAGTCTCGGATATAGCGATCCCGGGAGTCCGTTGCGACTGCTTTCGAAGAGATAAACCCCGCAGACAACGAAAAACGGAACGCTAAATTACGAAGCAAACGAGTTTATGCTAAAAGGACTACTCGGCGTTTTCTGATTCGTATTGCCTGAACAGGAAATCTTCATTTTTCGCTACTCGAAAACGTCAATTAGACAACGAATAAATTATTCATCTTCTCATTTTTCCGAGTGCATGGAATTTATGAAAAAAGGACTCCAAACTTTGGTTTTACTTGATTTGCATTACTAAATTACACGCGCTTCGCGTTCCATATTGTTTTAAAATTTTATTGGAACTTACTTTTCATGAAAATTGACAAAAATGTCGATTCGGATTCCAAGATAAACTATATTTTCGCGAAATAATTCCATACTAAACAAGGATTCTTCCTAAAAAAGCAATTATTTTTTTAGAATAAATTCTTTGAAAAACCATTTTTTAAATTTATTCTCCCTCGATTAAAAATACAAAATTTGAGCGAAGTCGTCAAATTTCTTCTCGATCGCGATCTTCGAATCTGCAAGATGGATTCAAATTTTGTCCATCGATACATTTCGCTGGATTTAGCATTTTAAGGCATAACACACCTTCACCTTCTCCGCCGTTTCAAGTCGAAAAGAAGCATTTTCCGCAATACTTCTTATCGGTCTTGACGAGAAATGAAGACGAGTACGAGAACGCAAGTGGCGGGTTTTTTGTTCGCTGGGGAAGAAGCGATACGGCGGTCCAGAACGCCGACTGACGAGAACGGGAAGAGAAAACGAGTCGAGGTCAGTGTCGGCGGATCAAGGGAAGATGTGTCGCGTTGTCGCGAGATACCATCTGATGGGACACCATGAGCAAAACTGCGATCCCAGCGTAGAAGGATGCTGCCAATGGCACGCCCCTGAAGCGGCGAACATCAATGGGCAATCCCTTGGAGAGCTGGGCCAGCTCTCCTACCTGGGGCTTTGCCTATTGCCTATGCTATCTATCGTGATCCGAAGCCGAACCTAATAGATCGGGGAAAGCAGCGTGTTTGGACGTTTGCGGTAAACAGAGCGACACCCGGTGATCTACGTCCTGGGATGAAACGGCCCGCGGCGCTTTTTTACGCTCCAGCTCCAGGGTGGCCCACCCTTCAACCACCTTTTCTCCCATTTTCCTTCTTTTTTCATCTTACGCTCTCTTACGGGACTCGTACTAGTTCTGTCAATCCGCTCAAGGACAGAAGTCACTTTTACATCACGGCCTCGCGATATGTGAGGTCTCTCACGCAAGGACACCTTCATCCAGCTTCTAAAGTTACGCCGCTTCCATTGTGTGATAAACGTCTCGTTTTTCTTCGTGATATACTGGTAAATCGACCCACTTTTCGCGAACGAAGGGAGAATAGGGAAAGGAAATTTATTATTTTCAGGCGAAACGCAATGAAAAGCACTCGAGCCAAATCAAATCATGAAACCTGATTGACAAATTAACAACAATTGCTTGCAAATTTTATAAATGCCTGATTGATTATTTTTATATCATACTCGATAACAATAACCTTCGAATTAAAGAAAAGAAAGAGGAATCGCTTCAAAATCGATTTCAGAAATCTTTGTTTCGCAACGCAAAACTCATCACGTTTTGTGATATGACCTTATTGCAAAAGTTAGCTGAAAGATTGCGGTAAGATCGCCAACTGTTTTGTTGTTGACGCGAGATCGAAGATTCGGTCGAAAGAACAATACGCGAAATGCGAGGAGACGGTGGAATCCGTCCTTGCGAGGGACGGTAGTCGTAGTCGACGCGGCTGGCAGTCCCATCAAAAAACGCATAATCTGGGATCGGCATTCTCATTGCATTCCGAACTCCTTCCTCGGACGGTTCGAAAGCAATTTTTGCTTCCCGGGTTTTTGTGCCAGTGGGACAATTGAGAGCGCATATGGTTGCGCGTCCTGCATAATATTAAGAGCGCAACGCGTTTTACGAGGGCCACCCAAGATGATCCCGAAGGTGCGTGTGGCCGCGTGTGTGAGCGCGCTAACGTAAGGCGATTAGCGCTCGAAGGCTTCGTTGACAATCTCATGGTGATTGATTCGGCTACCACCTACATGTATACCGCCATTCAAACGATCCACGGGAAGTCCCTCTGGCGGCATCGGACGCGAGGACTTCGACTCCAAATATCTCTTCTCCTGGGAAAATTGCTTTCTGGCCCTCGAGTGCTTGCACGTAAAATATCTTCGAAATAAACAACGAAGATTTCAAAAAACTTTGGAATCAACATAACGTAGTGATGTTCACCGATAAAATGAAGATAACAGCGGCATTTTAATCACTCGATCAAGTGTTTCTATGAATAAAACAGAAAAAACTTGTCGATCAATTTTACGAGAGTTATAGGTACTGTCCGCCATTTTTTTTAAATGGCGACGCCGACGCGTTCCAATTTTTGGTTTGCGGATTAATTAATAATGATAAATTCATGAGAATTTCGTAAAGAATCTTTTTACAACAATTTTTATCGACAAAAATGTTCCGGTTTTCTCTTAATTCGCACACGTTACGAAATGCTTTCACAAGTTGAAAAGAAAATCTTCCTTGGAGGCAAGTTCAAGCGCATTAGCAGCGTCAACAATAAGTTTATTTTGACTTTTGCGGCCGATTGATGTTCCAGGGCTTTTTATATGGGCTCTTCGGTCTGTATTCGGCGCGTGAAAACGGAGAAAAGATTCACCTACGGCGTTCTGTCTGACCGGTACCTGTCGCACGCACCAGATCTCCCGTATCGCGACAAATGGTTTTGGCGGCTCTTTGGGCTACGCCGATTTCTAAAGGGGTTCCACGACGAGGGTGGCACTACTGGTCAGGACTCTTTCTATAGACATAACGGACCAATATATGTTGGCAAACTGTCTATTCAATGAAGATTTACGATTTATTGCACGCGAGACGTCGTTTTTGAAAATCATAGCGATATGTTTTCCTGGCCTTTTTTATGTTTGGAAGGAGAAAAATGATATTATGATTTGGGATGTTTCACAGGTTATGCTCGGTTGAAAAAAAACCTGAATGGATAAAAGGTTCTTTTCAAATATTCGTTCCTGCGTCAATTTGTTTAGGGCAACTTTAAGAGGTTTGATCTCATTTTTAAAGGAATCGATGTAGAAGTGGGAGAAATTGTTTATAATAATGTAGATAGCTGCAATTTCATGCATGCAGTAAACGCAGCGAGCATCTCGCCACCGGCTTTGTTTAGTAAAAATATACGTTTCCATTAAGGTGGATCGATACTTTAATGTAAGGGTGAATTGGAAAAATATTTATAAGGCAACATAATTAATTACATTTAATGTGCCAGTATAATTTATTTAACAATGTCTTCTTATTCACGAAAAAAATACGCGAGTGAAAAAATTGTACAAAAATGCTCGTAATGAATAGTTGAAAATTTTAACAGTTTTTTGATAGAAATATTTTTATTTCTCAGCCAATTTGCGTGTTTGGTCGTTTATGTTGTTCACGGGATTATTTGCAACAACTTGACCGTGGCGTTTTGAAAAATATTCATTTGTCAAAAAGATACATGCATTTGTTCAGTAAGGAGGTCAGAAATTCTTTGAAAAAATGCATGTATCTTTTTGGAAAGTGAATATTTTTCAAAACGCCACGGTCAAGTTGTTAAAAATAATCTTGTAAACAATATAAATGACCGAACATGCAAATTAGCTGAGAAATAAACATTTTTCTTTTAAAAAACTATTAGAATTTGCAATTGTTCGTTACGAGCATTTTTGTACAATTTTTTCACTCGCGTATTTTGTTTCGTCAAGAAGAAGATATTGTTAAATAAATTATACTTTCATATTAAATGTAATTAATTATGTTGCATTATAAATGTTTTTTCCAATTCACCCTTGCATTTAAGTATCGATCCACCTTAATATAGAGGGCCGGTGGCGAGATTCAGATAAATATTTATTCTTTTACAGAATTATTCATTTGTTTTTTATATTTTCATGGGAAGTGAATGATCTAAAATAAAATAAATAAAGAACCGAGTTCTCTCTCGTCAATTTTTCAATACGTACATTTTTCCTACGAATTCGTTCTTCGATGAACAAGATTGAGTTGAAAAATGTCGCCCAAAACCGTTAGAACCTTATTACGGTAACAATAGAAAATTAAAGACATTCCGAATAGAAACAAAATTTCCGACACAATGTCTAAGACGGCATTCGGCCCCGACGACACGACCGCGAACGGCTCTTTGACATGGAAATTTTTCGTTCTACAAGAAGTCGTAGAACGCGAAGAAAAAGACGGCCGATAATTTATCGGGGATGATACTTTTTCCCATCGCGAGAAAGGCGAATTTTACGAATTTGAGCCCCGCTACTTTGCACTTGAATAAGCTAATTTCGGAGACGCGCAGCACCCTCGAACGGGGCTTTTCCAGTTTCGTTTTACCACGCGTCGTGTACTGTTTTGCAGCTCAATGGAAGAAGGAAAAGAAACGAAAGAAAAGATGAAAGAAGAAGCGAGGGGGGCAACGCGCCAGAACAATGTTGTTGACTTTTCATGATTTTTCTTTGTAGCCAAATGAAAGAGCTTTCGCGTTCCATCTGCGTTCTATGACCGCGTCTCGGCGCACAATGCGACACTTCATTACGGTCACTGCCTTGGTTTCGCGGCTGGATGAAAATTCAAAAACGCGTGAGATCGCATTCACGGCGGTTCTACGAGTCGTTTAGTCATGTATATACACGTGTCGTATTCGATGAGTTGACTCAACTTACGAACGCGATGAAATTTTATCTCCCTTTCCATTAAAGCCGATGCTACTTAAATTTTTACGAGGGACCGCGTCCTATTCCGGAAGAACTTGCGGAAATAGTTGATAGAAAAAAAATTATTTTTGTTATCGATCGCGTATTATTTTCAAAATTCAAGTTGAAAAAGGCCGTTGACGTTTGCGCATTCCAACCTCCCAAGTCTTTTTCGTAAATAATCGCAATGATAATGGAGACTCTTGATGTAACGTTATCGTGATTGAAATTTATTCAATTTGAAAGTGGATACGAAATACGTGAAACTTCATCAGCGATACCCGGCGCGGCGAGTAATCTGATCAAATTAAGCAATTCAGATGCCGCGAAATAACTTAATCTGCGCACGTCAGTTTTCCGCGCAGGAATTAATACGCCTGTGAAGCGCATTTCGAACTCGATCGAACCGTTCGTCACGTTTGCGCATTTTATCGTCCCCGGCGCTCGTATTGTCTGATTGAATTTCGAATGGAATAAATGATTCAGCCACGCGCAAAATTACGTGCTCACGCACTCGAAGGGATACGACACGTTTCGATCAAACTTTAAATTGCGGTTTACGCAAGTGGGTTAAATTAATTTGATGACCATGGCAACGTAAAAAAGTGCACTCTTGTTGAACAATTTATTATTCCAGCTGAAAATTCGATCCCAATGGCAGCTGGCAATTCAGCCAAGTTCTTTTCCTCGGAATCCCCTGAAACGTCGTTTACGCCGCAACGCCATAAAAGTTCATCACGCCGGCATAAAAGGCCATTGGACAATGAAAAAGACGAATCAAAATCACTCAAGATTCAAGTGCTCTTACAAAAAATCGAAAATATGAAGAATAATATGGCGCAATTAGTCGCGGCGCACGAGAAAAAAAAGGTACTCGAGAAAATGCCTTCGACTAACGATCGAAACATTCCAACTCGAAATTTCGTCGTTTATAATTGTATCATTTACGTCGCAGAGACAATCGGTAGAGGCTGCGACTCAGACTCGGAAGGTAACGAGTGAATTGGAGAACACTCGGAAGATTCTGGCCCATTGTATTCAGAACATCGAGAAGATATGTGAAATCCTGAAAGTAAAGAACGGCGCGTGCAAATCGCCGCAACCGAGGGGAAATAGTCTTTGCGGTGAAAACATTTCGCAGGTTTACGGTAATTTCGACGTGACTGAGCCAATGAAGTCGAAGCTTTTGGAAGGAAATAAAATGCTCGGTTCTAATGACGCGGAGAAAAAGAGCGAGGAAAGAGAAAGCGGGAAAAGTAAAGTTATGGGGTTCGACACGGTAGAAGAAAGGCAGAAGTCCCCAAAATCAAGTGAAAACGGAACAAAGCGTGATTCCATGCGGCCTGGAAAGTTGAACGGGAACAATATCGCACTGACCGATAAATTGGGCGACTCGTACGATTTCCCGGGACCAGGAAAGTCTGGTGAAAATAATTTCGGGCGAAGTGAAAACGAAGAAGACGAGAAGGCGCTTGGAACATCGAACAAAACGAGTATTGAGTCGTTGGAAAAATTTGCGGAACTCGTGCAATCGGGTGCAAATTATGGCAGACGATCCGAGGAATCAGATGAAAAAGATTCCGTTGTTCAAGAAGAGTTGAAAGAAAATGACGATGTATTGACTGGCGAAATGGAGAATATTAGCGAGGAGCAAATTAGAGTATCACAAAATTTCGGTAAACAGTCGAATGAAAATGAACGCGATTCGTCGAAGATAATCGGGGGAAGACGTACGGCGAGTTTTTTATCTTGGGATCGAAAGAGTCTCCAGCAATTTGCGAATTTGAAAGCGATTGAATCCGAAATTACTGCAGAGTCGAATGAAAACGACGAAGAAAAAGATTTTGAAAATCACGAATTAGCATTTGTTGAATTAAATGAAAATGAGCGTAGACAATCATCGTTGGAAAACAAAAATTTTGGTCCGCATGGAAAATTAGAAGAAATTAAGACAGAGAACTTTGAAACAGCAACTGAAATTGATGAGGAAACAGATTTTAGAAATGGCCATAGACTGTCCAGAAAATCGAAGAACTTTAGTTTCGAAAGAAAATCGGTCGAGTTAAATGGACACGAGCGTAAAGAGTCAAAAAAAGTGGAGGAAAAACCAGTGTCGCGTTCATTATCAATGGGAGAAAATAGCTTCGTTCAACCTGAAAATGTCGAAGAAGATAAGACGCACGAAACATCCGTAAAATCAAATGAAAATGAACGTGAAAAGTCTGAAAACTTTGGAGGAAAACGTGCATCGCGTTCATTATCGGTTGGCAAAAGCAATTCTGTTTCACCGGAAAATGTCAAAGAAGATAAAATGGAAAATTTGGAACAATCAAGTGGACTTCAAAATGAGGATGATTTGGGAGGAAATGAAGCACCGGTAGAATCGAAGGAAAATGAACGTAGACAATCTGAGAAAATTGGGGAAGAACGTACATCGCGTTCTTTGTCATTAGAGATTTTTTCCCTTCCGGAAAAGCTAAACGAAGACAAAGCCGGAACTTCTAAACAACCGATCGAAGATTACGAAATGGGGAGTGCAGAAAATAGCGGAACTTCCATAAAATCGAATGGAAAAGCGTCCAAGCAATCTGAGAATTATGATCCTGCATTAGCAATTCAAGATTCTGTAGTAATAAATGCAAACGAGAGTAAAGAATCGAAGAATGTTGAAGGAAAACGTACGCCGCGTTCATTATCATTGGGTAGAAGTAGTTTCACTTTACTCCAAAGTTTAAAGCAAAAGACACCCGGAAACTCGACGGAACATAATGAAAATGACGAGGAAGTCAACGAAACAGCAGCTGTTGAATTAAATGAAAACGAGCTTGAACAATCTACGGAAACTGGGGGGAAACGTACATCGCGTTCATTATCTGTGGAAAAAAGTAATCTACTTTTACCTGAAAAGCTGAAAGAAGGTAAGACGGAAAACCCAGAACAATTAATCGCGAATGAAAAGGAGGATTTGAAAAATAGTGAAACGTCTGTGAAATCGAACGGGAATAAATGGAAATCGTTCAAGACTAGGGAAAGTAACACAAAGGATCCATTAACTTCGCGCAAAAACTATCTGGTCGTACATGAGATGTTGGAGAAAAATAATGTTGAGAAATCCGGCGAGTTGATTGAACCACGTGAAAAGACTCTCGAAGAAAAGGAAGTAGAAACCAAGGAGCCAGAAAACAAAGACGTTCGAGTACAAAAGGTTGAACATTTCATTGTGTTTACCGAAAAAATCGTCTTGCTAATTGACATTGGTATTTTTCCATAGGACAATTCAAAAAAAGACGACGCTGAAGGAATCGAAACGAATCAGCGGAAAGAATCGTACACTGTTTTGAAAAGCAAAGTTTTTATTGCGGCATCGAGAAAAAAAATGTGCCTGACGTGCAAAACGTCGAAAAAGTAATCCAGAAATAAAAAAAACGTAAACCCCGGTATTGCAAATTGAATAATTTACATTTCATAATAAATAAATGGTCGCAATGCGAGACAACTTCGATCACGCCCAACTTCACTTCATACGTTCGTCGTGTTTTTCGACAGTATGATTAAGGAAGGTTATACCACGGACAAAAAGTACGAATCTATGCTTTTAAACAATTCGTAATCGTGAGTTTCAAGTTTCGAAATGTTGTAAGACGTTGGGTGAACAGAATCAAGTGTTTATGGGACAAAACAGAAGATTGCGCTTTTTCGGACGAGGTACGTTTACCAGAATTTCATGCAGGAATAAACGTTTTTCTTCGCGAAAAATTGCGTTTGATAAAAATCCTTCATTCGTAGGAATCAGACATTAAAAACGTTATCACATTAGTCAGATGTCCACCGCCTGCTTCGACTGAAAATTTAAAAATGGGAGCGATTACAATTCTGACACTTCGCGAAAGAGTGCAAATTCGAACCTCGCTTGCCGGCTCCGAATTGTCTTCCAACGTAAATTGTACTTGTACCGAAACGTCGATTTAGGCCGAGCAAAGTAATAAAAAAATTGTACGAAATTATGGAAGAGCATTGTCTGAGGAAGCATTTGGAATATGAATAAAGAACTATCAGAAACATTGTTCAATGATTATTCGGAAGAAGAGCAAATAATTAAACCTTCGAAACTGAAGAAAAAAAAAATCGACACTTTAGAAATTGACGATGTGAGTTGCTCATCCAGTCTTACAAAGATTAGTTAAATTGTTAATACAAAAAAGTGTCTCTCAGGTGAAAGCACCGGAATCCGAATCCCGAACTCTGTCCAAAGTGGGAAACGAAAACGTGAGCGTCACGAATTTTGAGCTGCTCAACAATTTTCCGCCTGCAGCTTTGAAGGAAACGAAATCAAGCCAGAGCAAAGATTCCATCGTGACACGCGTTTCCTCCGGCGAGAATTGGGAATGCGCTTGTAAAGATGAAAATGTTAAATTGGAGAAAATCAAGCAATCAAATGCGTGTTGTTGCTCAACGTCCGAGAAGATTCCGCAGCCTCCGCTGTCGAAGCAACTGCAGAAAAAGTGTAAAAAGCTCAATTCAAATTTCCAGGTGATTAAACGACCGCTTCTCGCATCGATTTTCTCTCTTGATTGAAACGTTTCCTTGTTTTTTAGAAGCCATTTTCTTACGTAGGAACCAAGTCCATGAATTTTCTCAAGAAGATCACACGCATTTTTGACTCGAGCGATACGATACAGAAAAGTTGTAGCTGTAAAATTAATATTTCTGTTCCACCCGAAAAAGCTAAAAAAGTATCGGTTCTTTTGGAATCACGCTCTGTTATATATATTTAATGGCTCAATCTTTTCTTCGTAGAAAAAGAAGAGTAAAGCGAAGGTGACGCAATGCACGAGCACAAAAACTCTGGACTTTTCACAGAGCGAGCGCATCACTTGTTGTAGAAGTAAACCGAAGATAAAAGAATCGAAGAAAGGAACGAAATTGAAAAAAGACCAATGTTTCCAAGTCTGCGTCCGAGAAGAACAATCATCGTTAAAAAGGAAAAAGTCGAGGCACAAAGCGCGAGAGAAAAAATGGAACGATCAATCAACCCAAACGTGACGAACGAAAAATTCGAAATTTGAATTGAAAATTGAGGATGTTAAAGTAACGAAGCGTCAATAATCTCAAAAGTCATTCCCAATGTTAATTTTTCAAATGTTCGAACTGAGTAAACGAGGTTCGATCGTATACGATTTCTTCTTTAAATACATTTGATTTTAAGTGAAAGATAAATATTTCACACGGTAAGGTGATACCCAATTTATACGAGGCTCTCGGATATTAACAAAATCATTAGAAAGTTTTTCGAGATGTTAAACCTCGTTTAATTTTACGAGTGTTCAAACGCCGCGTACTCTAAAGAAAAAGAAGAGCGACAGATTTGTCAAGAATTTCTACCGGAATACATAATTAGCGAAACCAAAGTAGCGTTATCTAGTTACGCGGTGTTAAGGTCGTTATATATCATCTGCAGGAATTCAACGGTGAAAAAGCATTAAATCTTTTATAACTCTCGTTACCCAGCGACCTTCCCTCGCTGCCTGCTCACAATCGTTTAACTTTGAGCTTCATAAACGATCAAAGTATATAAAACGCCGATAATCCGAGCAATATAAACAAAATACTCCGTCCATACGACCAAGTTGCTCCGGGAGTAAGAAATTATCGATAGAACGAACAGTTGGGATAATCAAAGTGTCTTTCGAAAACACTCGGCTTCGGTATAAATTAACTTGATTTGTTACTGCGAGGGAAAGAAACGCCAACGAGATAAATAACTGAAATATATTGAGAATAAAATCGTCATCTTTTATGCCTGGCTTCATAAATATTTAATTTATCTAATTACCTTATGTTTTTAATCACGGCCATTCATAAAATACTATTTCTAGAAAACCGTATACAATTTTTCGGAAATACGCGCATGATAAATATTCAGCTTCGCGCTTTTAAAAAAAATGTACAATTTGTTCTCGCCGAGCGAGTATCAAAGTATACTGCTGTCCGGTGCAAATCTCTGATATACCTTCTGCTTCTTGACGTGAGATGCGATCTTCTCGGCATAAATCATTATAAAACGATCATTCATTATTCTTGCCACGTATAATTGTGACGGAAGACGCGGTTCTACTCGCGTAAAGATGTATTTAGATGAACGTATTCGCCGGAAACGTGAAACCGGAAATGGCTCGCGCAATGAAATGGTTTTCATTTGCGTTTATCATTTTTCATTCGAAGCTCGATTCGGCAAAGCGATGACCGAAATTACATACTGGACAATGTTATAAGGAAAGACTGCAAAGTGATAATGCGAATGATTGTATGTCATTACGAAGTACACACACTGACGCGAATCACCTCCAGGTGGAATCCTTCGCGAAGAAATCCGAGCCAGGTTTAAATACATGTCGGGACACGTGTACGATGCATCGTACATGTATCTCTGATAGTTTCCACACGCGTAATCACCTGTCTCGTCCATCATAAAAGCTTCGTACTTCGGCCAGATGTAATGCGCCGGGCCCACGCCAAACCCATCCGACATACCCGCGTTTTCAACACACGCCCACGACCGTCGGCTCGCTTTCAGAGTGTCGTAAGTTAAATTGACCCGAGCTGCTCCGTTCCATCATCCGAATCAGCCAGTTTTTCGCTCCGCAACGTTGTATTCTCATTGATTCGAAAGGTTTCGGTAAGTTTGGGAAATGTTGCTCTTTTTTCCGCGTCTCAATCGTTGAGCCAGGTTTAGGAAGACGTAAGTTCACGTGGCCGAGTGACAGCTTGACAGACGGACGTTAACGATCCACGATTCGCATCGCGAGACTTCTCGCGCGATGGGTCTTTCCGATTCCTTCATCCTCTTTTTCGTCGTTCGTCAAGATCACTCGCTTCCCCGATCGATCGATCGGTATCGAGCCAGGAAGATGATATTGTTACCGGCACAATGAGAGTGTCCCCCTCGGCAGCCAGCGCCATTTTCGACCGTTACCTTAATTAATCTTGGATGACGTTCGAGTGGCCGGTACGAAAGCCATTACTTCTTGTCGTGGTTGCGGCCCGAAGGTAATTTTATCAGGAAAAAGCAAGAAATGGCGGGACGGAGGAAGGAAACAAGAGGGAGAGAGCAAAATGATTGGAAGCTTCGGAG
>JABFQM010001507.1:0-20723 GCA_022816865.1 Zelostemma sp. ZL-2020
ATGTAATTGGGCACATTCATAACTCTGGGGAACAGAAGTAGGGAGAAGGAGACAATGGACGGTGAGGAAAAAGGGGAAACTACTTAAGTCATGTAATGAGTACGAAGTGAAAACTATGGAAAATTCTGGAAAAACGGCCAAAGTTTCTGGCAAATAAAAGTTTGCTCCTGAGAGAAACGAGGGAAAGGTCACGTTGATTATGGCTTTTCGCCGATGTCGCGGAAATCAATCGTGGAAATGAGGCGATAACGTTGAAAAGCTGGCGCGTATGAGTGGAAAAAAGTAAAACAGCGTGAGTGATAGTGGAGATTTCCTTAATGCCTGCTGTCTCCGCGCTGGATGGTAATGGCAATGGCATAATAATACCGAATGACGCGGCATTGTTGGCTGAACGGGTGCTTTGGGGGTGGCTCTGACGACGGCGAGGATAGAGTAAAAGCCCCTTCAGACGATCGTAAACATTTCGTAAATTTGCTCCACAGGTGTGCCATCCGCGCTCGGCTGAACTCTCGCTTATTTACTTCGAAGCCGCGTTGGAACTGTTGGTAGAACTTCGACATTTTCATGGAAGCTGTATTTCGTTTATACCCTTTATATGACTGCAAACTCCTGATCCAATTAGTAAAACAAATTTCAGAGTAAAGAACCTCATTGTCCCACTTATGACGCGCGTAATATCAAGATAATAATGCTAAACTTTTCTGGTCTTTAAAATTCAAACTCGCGGCGATAAACAAATGAACAAGTGGACGGAGCGAAGAGAAATAATGCCGAAGAGACAAATGCGGCGTCAATTTCGTTGGGCGGAGATTGCATCTGGAATTTAAAACGATAAATAACTCAAGCAAGTGAATCGCTGGACAGAGGGTACATCGTTCTGGGGCTCTCAAGGGAATGTGGACCATCATTGGCGAGAGGACGAGTCGTCCAATCCGGATCCGTTCATCCCATCTCCAGGTCTGCCGTAATTGTTCGAGCTATCATTAGCCGGGATTATCTCGCCCTGGTATCATGCGGTATACCCTTGCTAGCCCTTTGGACGTGTCTTGTGTATTTTAGGATTTCAGACGAGGATAGGAGAAGTAAAGCTCGTACCTATTTGCCAAAATCGATAGCACGTAGTTGTAATGCGAAGCGTTGGGTCGTATCAGATTTTTTACTTGGCACTGATGGAAAACGAGAGAAAAACGGAAGGTCAATACTCGCGTGCGGTGGCAGCACGTTGCTTCCCATTTTGCATTTTCTTTCCGGGTAATCCGTCGATCGCCAGCTCCACCTGCGAACTTTACAAAACGAACGATATCAGATTTGACTAGAATGTAAAAGAGAATATCCATCGGTACGATATTCCGTTGGAAGATTGCAAAGTCTGACTGTAAGAAACGCAATCTTCATAGGACACAATGCTTTATGCATCTAGCTCGGGGCGCAACGATATTTCTTGGCGAAAACTCTCGCATCCGGAGTTCCATTTTCGATATTACTTTATCCGGCGAACCAACTTTCCGTTATTTCCTTGTTATTATAAACTCTCGGCCGCTTTCCCGATCCGCTCAGACATTGGAAGTGCAAATATCGATCGCTCCGGGCTCCGATAGGTGAGATGATGATTCGACTCTGCGAGGTAAATTTTCGTCATGGAAAAGTTGCTATTATCGGTACATATCGGCCATTACTCAACCCTTAAGCGTGACGGAGAAGCAGCGTTTATATTGGATAAAGCCACGAGTAGGCCCATCCATTCGTTCCCTCGCTTGGCTCTATTAGCAAAGTGTGATGGAGTTTTGCGAGCGCGATTACACCCGAATGAGTATTACCCCTTCTTGCTCTTTGGAGAACTCGAGGGGCGTGCAACCCTTTCTCCGACTCACCCCTTTGCTTACACGCCACGCGCGCCTTGCGTGTCTGGAAACACGCAAATCGTCACGCTGACGTTCACTGTCAAGTTGAAGGTACCGGATTACTTATTAACAGACCCTCATTATCGCTCTCTTCCCCAAAAAGATACGAAATCACTACCAAAGATTGACAAGTGCCAAGTTTAACCCGAGCTGAAACAAAGTTTAATTACCCGATTTGAACTCGCGCGTTCGCCGTTTGGTCTTTCCAAAGACCAAAATTAGAAAAGATAATAAATGCTTCCGTATCTATAACAACGGTTCTTGCAATGTTCCGTCTATTTGAGGGACGCTAAGCGCGTCGTCATACATACCAAAACGTGTCGTAAATTTAGCCGAACATCGAGCAATACTGTTGGGTGTCAAATCTCAAAGGTTTTGTCCGAGTATTGGCTGGCGCGTGGATCGTGGTCCATATATTTCGCAAACTCCCCTTGCCTCTTTGCACGCTCACCGGCACGGCAAATGTACGTACGTACACGGTGTTGTTGCGCACACGTACAAATGACCGAAACGTGGAGGGAGTAAGAAATGTTACAACTCGCGGGCGTTATTTAGCGACAATGTGTCGCGCATAGAAACGGCCCTAAAGCAGCCAATAAACGCCAGTATGTAGCCGTCGCATGCCTAGGGTGCCATTGGCCGGCCAATTTTGTCAGATTTCGGGAAATTGTTGGTACGTATATATGAGACGACGTCTAGGATCGAGACTGGAATCGAGAAGTGAGATGCCTCGAACGAGGAATCCTCAGTTTTCACCCTCCGATGATGCCACGATATCAAGGAACGTGCGCCATCCTTTCATGCCGAAAGACCTTACTCTTATTTCCTACATACTTTCTATTTATTTTTTTCCTTTCCGCCCGCCGATGGCTTTCGTAATATCGACATTCCCGCACCGTTGTCGTTCCAAAGACTTTCGTTTCGCATCATTTTCCGCAGTTTTTCACGAAACTATTTCCGGGGAAAATGATGAAAAGCTTTTATCGCACTTCCAGATTTGAATTCCGATTTCCGTATAATGTTTTAACGACCCGGGGTAGAATCAAACGCGAATATTCTTCTTTGGAAAAGTGCTTTGCCCAGTTATAGGACCGTGTCCTATTAATTTTCTACGTGCCGCGGCAGTCTAATGTCGACCCTACGCGCCGAGATAATGAAAATTACAAATAGTTGGACCTGCGTGCCATGCGTGCCATATTTATCTCTGGTAACGTGGCAATTTGTATAAACGTATTATCTCGGCAATGTCGCGCCGAGGATGAATTTTTATACCCCAATTAAGAGAGATCGGAAGAAGTTTGGGAGAGCCAAGTCTTATCTTTCAAACTCAAAAACAGTCACGGGGTGAAATAGAGTTACGCCCCAACTTTCGGACAATGAAAATGTGAAACGTAGAAAAGTGAGGCTCTTTTAAACTCGCGGCATTGCAACAATGCGCTTTCATTTCCTTCCCCTTCTCCGGTGGTAGAATCAAGCCCGCAGCGATGTTGCAACAACAGTGGCCCCGTTGCAACAAGGGGATGCGCGGCACGCGGACTGGCGTTCACAAAATTAGTTTTCCAGATAATCATCTCACGGTATTGTATTTAACCACGTTGTAGTTTCCAGAGGGCGACTTGCCCCGGCTCACGTGCGAGCTCGGGCTAAAATATAAATGCGGATTTATCCTAAGTTACGAAGTATGGCTCGATAAGGAAGGTAATTTTCGTCGTCGGTCCCGTGAAAGCCTGATGGACGAGCTTCTATTGTCAACTGCGTCTGCGAATGCTTCGTTTTCGAAATGCTCTCGATAAGTAAACTCCCGGGAATTTGCATTTCGCTTGGCTTAAATCTCATCGAATACCTTTGGATTCGGTCTTTTTACGCTTGCCCACGATTTTCCGTAACTTTAAAAGCTTGTTTATGTTCGGTGAACAAATAAACGTGCCGGTCGATGTTACCCGGAACGTTTTTCAGAGTTTTGTGCAGGCTCATATCGGTTGGCGATGACAGCGCATCTTTCATGGCGCACCGCAACACTAAATACTAGCACCTGCGTTGATACGAACATTAAATTTTGCCCATACTCCACGCCAATAATGCAAAATCAACCTCGAGCCTCAGTTTTGCTTTTCCAAAACTCGCAATTTTTTTTCGGGGAAAATATTGACCAAACGAAATTCCCGAATAAACTCGTAAAATCGACGTTATGCGTAATTCCACGCGTCAAAAGGAATGTATTCAAAAAATGTCCACGTCCCCGACGGCGGGTGCGGTGATTAATGTTGTCGAACAAATTGTCTAGAAAAACACGACGTACCCTCCTCGTTCCTTGCCTTGCACCCTTTATCTCTCGGAGTCGTGCACCCTTACATTTCCCCTCTCCCCCTGTGAAGCGCGAAACGAGCGCACCACCCTTGTAGCCGCACGTACACATATGTCGCAAATGCGCGCACACACGTCCACCTACATACATTACTCAGATCATATCCGCGTAATCCGATTTACTTCGACTTCGCTATCAACATTCGACCTCACCCACTCGGGTAATTATACCGACGCTTGTCAACGATCCCCTGCCATTGCCGTACGATTTCAAGCGACGCACCAACTACCGATTAAACCTTTCGATTGAGCAAAGTCTCGTCAGCGCCGATTTCGCTAATTTGCGTCAAGAGAAAGTCCCGGTCTCGCGATGAAATTCAAATTTATAGATTTCAATGCGCTCTCGAACCGAAACGGTTTAGTTCGCGATAAGTAAAGTGAGTTATAAATCCGAATTGCCGTTTCCCACTTCGTTTCTCCCCGTAAAACGGCCATATTATAGTATCACTCCAAAGACATCGTTCCTTCTGTCTTACGAGAAATCGTAGCTGGGGGCCTTAGAGTTACAGCGTCACTGCGTTATTTAGATTTAAGGAAAGCCGCCGTACTGTGAGGCGGAGATAAGGGTCGTTTAGATTGACCGCTCGTCCGCTAGATGGCCCTAAAGGGCCCCGTTTACCATTTCTCGTTCTTCAAATCTTTCCCTACATCTCCGGGCTGCTGCACGCGTCTTTTTATGTGCGCTCCGGTCTATATCCCACACCCACTTTTTCTTTCCTCCACATGAGATCCCGTAATGTGTCTTTTCCCTTTGGATACCGCAGCGAAAAGTTTCCGACCTTACCGGAAAGAAACGATAGCCGTGGCAAATCTTGAGGAAAGAATTCGTAATAGATATTTCCGTTTTTATTCCTCATTTGAGCGCTAAAATTATTCCTGTACGTTTATGAAAAAAATGTTTTATAGATAAATTGCGTAGTGTACTATCATTTCGTGTGAGAACACGGTGTTATTTACTTTGGAGAGGTATAAAGACGCGGTAGCAATTGCAATGTATTATTAATATTGTGACACGGACGACACAGCGATCGCTACGAGAACTCATATGCAGTTTCGTGCAGAACCTTCACGCACGCGTACCCACGCGTTTACGAATACTCGCAAGCCCCAGCTGGTATCGGCCTGTACTCGTCCACCTACCACTGGGAATGTCGCATAAAGCTCGAATATTATTGCAAGTGGATTTGAATTCCGTGCACGCTAAAGAGCCTAAGCTCTGTCGAACAAGGAGAAAGGTAGAGAAGTCCAGAAAAGAAAAACAAAACTCGAGGAAAGAAGTCGGTACGTGAACGAACTTTCCGCACAACACGTATTTCTCTCGTAACCGCGCTCGTGCCTGGAGGGGCTTGAATAAATTTCGAGATTCCCTTTTTTGATACTACGGAATATTATTTGTATAACAAGATATAAAATAATGTGTTATCGGCCGTACGATCGTAACGTTTTGGTATTATCCAGTTAAATGCGATCCTCCGGTTTTCGTACTATCGCGATTTCTGTATTTTAAATTGGGCTGAAAATGAAATGTCTTTTCTGCATTTGGTTTTCACTTTTTAATTCCCTTCTTCTTCCTTCGAGGATAGAGTGCCTGGAACCCGAGAAAAATAATAAAATTGTCCTCCCGAATAAATGCATTCGTATTCTTCGAGCGAGTACGTGGGAAGAGTTGGAAGCGCGAGACGCGGTGGGAGGAAAAATATAAAACCGGAGATCCGAAAGACGAACGACAAACCGGTGTAACAGCAGTTGTGGTAATTTGTAATTCACAGGTGGGAAGTGCCAAGATCCGAGATATAGGAGATTTAGAGACGAAGGCTTTAGAGCTAGGAGTGTATACTTTATGACTCAGAGATGTGATTAAAGAGCGATGAAGAGAAACCTGCATACATCAGAATGAATTAATGTATTTCGCTCCGAGAGACAAAACTTACGACGAAGACATCATCTCAAAACACCATTTATACGTATCAGTCAAGCGAGTTTTATCGTTTCGCACTTTATTTTCGCCCGAGATAAATTTTCGCTTTTGCGATGCAACATCCTTTCACAATATTTCGGATAACCTACTTAACAAATTAAATAGAGCATCGAAAGAATAACATTTTTGATAAGAAACAAAATTTGTAACCCCCAAAAGCGACGATATATCATCGCATTAATACCAAGAAAAGCAGGGTGTTGTCACCCTGCGAAATAGCCCCGGTAATAGGGAAGCGTAGCGGCGCAACGATGTACAGTGGGTGGCACTTTATAACGGCGTCAGCAGTTGCCATACATGCGCCGTTATATAGTGTGACACGGGTGAAGTTTAAGAGACCGTTACAAGCTGACGCCTTCGTCGGGACTGGCAGCGCCTGGTGTGTAGCAGGGCGGCGAAAAGAGGTGTATTCACCCTCGACCCCGGGGCCGAGATGAGTCTGACCCCGAGGAGTTGAGGTGGCCGGTGACAATCGACTGCTACGGGCGACAGCTGCAAGGCCAATAACTTGTCGGGAGCCCAATCCCCAATTCTCGCCGAGGCTTTTCCAGGGCGCGCACCCTGCGCCCTGAATATGGCGAGGCCGGCTCCGTGATCGTGTCCCGCCAGATTGGAGAGCCTGTCCATTATGTCACGGCGTGAAACCGGCCAATTGCCCCGGAGTCTACAATAACGCCTCCGGCAGACTGTCGCTCTTCTGTTAGATACCATGCCATAACCGCCATTTGGGTCTTGCTACGAGGACATTTCATAAACTCGAGGAAATCCGGAAACGACAAATGTCGCTCGACATTTCGATTGCGTCTTTTCGGAAATTAACTATTTGCGAGTTTTTGAATTGTTCGTTTTTCCGACGCGAACACGTGCTGCTATACCGCTGCGTATACCAATCATAATTTTGAGCCAAGCCATTCGTCATGCCGCATGTGCTTCGCTACCTGGTTATGCACGTGTTACGTTAATTGCACTATATTAACTAACGCGAGCTACCGGCTTCGCATGCATCCATGTTGACCTCATGTTTAAAACATCGCCCCTTGTCATCGAAAAACTCATTCACCGCTGCATTCGTAATACCGCGGTAATTGATGTTTCGCTTAGTCCAAATCTCTTTTTGATTCGACCAAAGATTTTTAATGGTTCGAATCGTCCGTCAAACTTTTAAATGTAAAAAAAACAGCGCGGAAAAAATTTATGATTGGTCGAAAAGACGATCGCGCGAATAGAGAGTGCTGTGGAACGCGTAACGTGTGTCAACGAAGCGATTTAACTCGTCAGTGATAGCTACTATCAGTTATACCCCAAACCCTCTCGTACCAAATCTCCCTCCCCAGCGTTTGTCCCACATCTACGCGTTCCTCGCGTCGCCAATAACGCCAGCGAGTCCGATGACTCGGCTGCGTTTAATCTATAGCTCGACGAGCGCTTTTTCCAAAAATTCTCCCTGGAATTTATATAATTGTTTTACCGGTGCCGACACTAAATTTCCCGAGAGCCCCAGCGATAGCGACGCCGGCGGAACGGTTGATGTTGATAGGCGCATCAATGATTTCGCCAATAAAACCGAAAGAAAAGCACGATCGATGAAACACTGGATTTTTCTATACTTTTATAGCTGTTGTTTTTTGTTTTATTAGAAAATAATAATCAATCAAATTACAGTGTCGAGCGAAAACGATTTTTCTTTGCTAAGCGACCTAAAAATAGAAGAGGCGAGCAAAACTTGGAAGACACATAATTTGCATTTTTTGCCTCCGCAGTTTTATTCGGCATGTTTTCTAATGGCGGGTCATTATGGTCGATCTCCTTTCTCGCAGCCGCAACCCTTCGCATTAGCGATGCTGGTAGTGCTCGGTATAGTGAAATTAATTACCGATAGTATTGCGGGTCCTCTCCCTCGCACTCGCGGTAGCTTCGTACTCGGTCCTCTTGCCTCCCCGCCCTCGCGGTGTATGTGTTCGAGACAGTAATGACGTTTTGATGCGAGAGGTCTCGAACAACGTGTATCGACTGTAGTTAACTAATGGAAGCTCTCCGATAATTGCGAATGGTCGCAGCGGATAGTAAATGTTACCGCGCGTAGTAATCATCGTTACTAAGGTTTGCGCTTTAGTCAACGAAAGAGGCGGCAACATTTTACGACGCTATTTTTCCGCGAAAGTGAAAAATTTCTTCGGAAACATGAAAAATGGGACGTTTTCAATATAAAAATTGCAGGATAAGGTGAAATTCCAGCATGTATATTCAACGCGACGCTATTCTTTTCCATACAGTATATAGCCGTGTATGTAAGGGAATTCAGGCACATTATTCATACATGCGCGCGGAGTGCACTAAATTTAGACATTATGTGGGAGGTCATGCAGGAGACACCCTTGCATCGTAACGTCGAGTTTTATGTCCTTTTTACAGGGAAGCGTCATATGTTGCTTTCCCCCTTTTGCAAAAATAAAGACTTGTTAATATGAATTCGAGTCTACGTGTTATCGTAATTCATCTATTTCGCCATTAAGGAGCAAGCTCGCAAATTGTTCTTGCAATTAATTGCCACAAAACGAGATTTTAGGGCTGGCATTTTTCCGAACGTTTTCCCTCGGTATATACTTTTTTCCTCGTTCAATCCTTCCTTTTCTCCATTTTCATCTTCCACTCGGACCTCATCCTCCTCCTCTAGCGTCGGTGGTGCGCCATTGTTCGGGCGATATTTCAACAACGGGGGTGGCCGCCGGAGTGCGAGTCAGCTGGCTGTGACATGCCGCCTACGCCGGCAAAGGGGAATCAGAGCCGCTTATAGGAGCGCCAAGAGCTGGTAAAGGCGCCCTTACGTCATACTCGCTCTCTCGCTAGATTCGGGGTGTTCTCTTTTATCCAACGATCCTCAAAAAGCCTTGACTCCAAGGACGTTACGGTTACCATCCTTAAACGTTGCCCTGCGAGCACTTTTTCGCGTCTCCCGTATCGCTCGTACTCCAACGTGGAAACTTTGCTCCCTTTACTTTTAAACAAAACACTTTTTCACCCGGAATCCGAAAGCTGAATAGCAATGAATGGAAAGGAATAACAAACGTTTCAGACGTTAGAATTCGCGGGATCGGCGCGATAATGGCTCGCGCCAGTGAATCTGTATAAACGCGTTTACTAGTTTCATAATTATTATTCATAAGACTCCCCTGGCGAGGCTCGGCCAGGCGTGAGACTCCGCAAGAAAGACAGCCCGCAAAACAAGGGCTGGGATCTTGCTCGGAATCGCGTACGCCTTTTACTCGAGCTCTTCTGGACAGGGAAAACCGGGATCCGAGGGTATGGGGCTGCCGTTCGAGTCAGTCGAGCAGAAACCCAATCACTTCCGGCGTCTGCGCCCATTAGGGCGCCGCGACGCTGACGTCGGCTGACGTACGCTTCCTCCCTTGCCGCTCCCGGGCCCCTCCAGGTCCCCAATAACCCACACCAACCTCACGATTTCAACCTCCCGCGATAACCCCTATCCACCACCTTCCCCCTCGGCTGCGATGCTCTTTGGAGCTCAGCGAACCTACAAACGCAACCACAAATCTATTGTTCGGCAAGTGCCCGCTCGAAAACTTCGATGTAGCTAATGATGACGGTACCAATGGGGGAAATCTTCTTATTACATCTCGGGCTTTTTATACAATCTACCGCGTTATGTCGGTATCTCTTATCGTAATATTTCTTTTCGTAATATTTTCGAGGAACAATGTACGAGATTGATTCGATTTTGACGATGAAACGGTGAGCGTTCATTGTTGTATGTATCGAATACTTTCTCGCAATCAATATGAAAGTAATTAAATAAAAGTGCTCGTTTGTTTTTCAAACAAAACAAATCTACGGAAGTAATGGAATTTCCCATGAAATGACAATTTCATGATTCATAGCATGGGCTAATTGCTTTTACCGTGATGTTTATTGTTCGTATTTCCATTCGTCTCTGTCAGTAATAATTTTGAATTCCAATCGTCATAATTCAATTGCGTTAATGAAACGCAGATTAATTTTTGTTTCGCAACGAGCTAATGACTAAATCCCACATTTTCTTTCAATGTTCCAGGTTCATTAATGCAAGGCGTAGAATCGTGCAGCCAATGATCGACCAGAGCAATCGAGCCGGTAAGTCTGGTTCAGTTATATCAACAAACGAACATACACACATACACACGGATATACACTCTGTGACGTTTGTCACTTTGTGATTATGCTTTCGCAGTCCTTGACAATGACAATTCTGATTAGACACTTCCGGCAGTGTTGCAAATGAATAGGACTCGGTGTGATTTGCGGCGTAATCGAGCTTATGTCAATTCTCAAGCGTGGTCGGTAAAACAGAATGCCGGTCGACGACATTATGGTAATTTCAAAGAGAAAAAGGGACGTTGACACGTCGGAGAAGAAAATTTTCAATTCTACGAAGTAGAAGTCATTACTTTGGGAAAAGATCGTTAAAAACAAGTCGATCGATTTGCTGCAAAGTACAGGGGCAAAAGTAATGATCCCGTGTTCCTGTAATCTGTACGAACGTCACCTTTACGAGGCGGGAATCACTTCGTTTGCAGTAAAAGGCGACAACAACGTCTCGCTGAAGAGTCGGGGGCATAGAAAGCTGCTCCTTAGAGAGGGTCTCGAGGGTTTTGCAGGGCAGCCCGAGGTGAATAACGTCTTGGATAACGTCTGGATAACGGCGGGATAATTGGTAGCGGTGATCAGGGCGAGTTTTACGATCCGGCAACATGCGGCCCGCTCTTCGACGACTCCGCAGTCTGCTTTTTCCTCTTCCTTTTCCTCCGCGTCCTTTTTTTTCACGGCTCTTTACTTTCCCGCATCCGCGCTGCAATGCGTCTTTTTTCCTCGCCGCAGAATCTCGATTTTGCCTCGATTTCCCGTCTTTTTCTTGCAACTCGCACACCTTCTCTTACCCTTCGGCTTGTCATTCCGAAGAAAAAGTGCGGCTCTTCGAAAAGTCCGAGGGTGCGAGCAACGACCGAAACACCGAACATTTCGCGCACTTTTACGAGCGACCCCTTTACATCTTTCTCTTTTCTCTTTCTCATAAACACTCTCTGAGTTACGAGTTGTTTGTCTTACCAAAACTGGGCTTTAGGGACGCTTTAGTCCGGTTTGCTCACTGGCTTCTGTTGTCGTAAAATATGCTTCTTTTCCCTTGATTTTCCAAGAGTCTGTAAATTTTCAACCTTATAATCTCCCACGAGTTCGAATGCTACTTACAAAAATGGTTTCCGCAGCTACCTAACGTACAAGATAAAATTGCTTTGCATGTCGAGTTGTCGCGTTTTCTCGCAACGGAAAGTAATTTTCTGGTCATTCGAGGAGTTCCGAGCTGTGTCCTGGTACAGTTCATTACTGTATATTAGAAACCGATTTTTGAAATTTGGTCATTAATTAGATGCCTTATCGAAGGTGGATGCAATTACGCGACTATTCTCTCATCATCGTTATCTATAATTGGTAGTGGCCTTTTAGCTTCGAATGGCAAATCTTTTCGTGTTACGAGAAAGGGCAAAGGTACTCTCAAAGCCGGTAGAAACTTGTAGGGTAAGGACGAGGAAGACACAACACGCAGCCAGGCAAAGTGGAAACTCATGTTTGTCAGATTATCACCGTGGAATCAATCCCGATCAAGACTATTTTTTCGTTTCTACTTTACTCGTCATCGCTGCACTACTCGTTCATTCTTTTCACTCGTGTAATGCACTTTTCGTTTTTTTAATTACTAACGAAATATTAACGAATCGCGCAATTTTTAGATTTTGGATAAAAGCAATGCGCGTCCCAATTACCGACGAAGAAATTAAATTTTATGTTCAACGCTGTGCTGAAAATTGGCTCCGATATTACTTTTTCATTCAAATTATCTCTCGTTGATTTGTTTTCGCATAACGATAAATCTGCGTAAGAAATGAAAATAACGATCAGTCGAATCGTCTGGAATCGTTGGTAGGATCGAATCCACGAGCTCACCGGAGGACTGGAGGGCATTATCGAACGTTCGACGAGCTGTATTGTGCGTGACGCAATACAAAGCGCACAGTGTTGCTCGTAATAACAATGTCTCGCGGGCACGAAGTCGATGCGAAGCGGACAATCCTCGTAATGAAAGTATGATTGATGGCACGGCCGGTTGGTATCATTACGTTCGGCTACGACAAGAAGTGCCCATTCAGCGGAGCAACCATGTCCATGCCTGCGTCTCGTGATAAGAATCTTCGAAGTTTATGCTATTACCGCATTTACACCAAGAATTTCGATCTCCCGTTTCCACGATATTTTTCTGGGATTAAAATGTCACGATCGCAATTCTTCTACTCCTTTGCGACGATTATCTTTCGGAAATTCTTCTTCGTAAATCCGCCCTCATTGTCGTAGCTCCGTACCAAAATTCAACTTACGATCATGGTTTTACGATTCTTCGGAGAGTCGCTGTTAGGTTTTTACAACTTTACCGAGGGAATGAATTGCATTGGTTCATTCGACGCCACTTCGCAGACTTGCTAACCTTGGCTCGTTGCAAAAATAACGCTTAACGAACATTTCTCATATTGTTTTTATTTTCGGAAATTTAAGAGGAATAATTCTCCATAGATTGGAATCTATGCTTTAGTCGATGAGTTATGAATGAATTCGGAATGTCTCGTTTAAATTTAAATACTTTCAGTTTGATATGAAAGAGTCCCCCAATGGTTTTATGGTGACGAAAAAATTGCGACCAATTTGTGGGTGTGCATGCTGGAAAATTATCAAGCCTTATGTCTTTTGCTCGGATCGATATAAAGTGTCCGATATAAACGTAATAGAATTTTGAAAGGGGGTGAACGTGGCATCTTGTAGGTCGTAAAATGATGCACTGCGAGTTTATAGTTTATAGTTCGACTGGTTTGCGCGTTACGTGGATGTGATTGAAGCTAAGGGAGTGGAATTTAAAAGGGACCTTACTTTTATGAGCAGCGTTAGGTACGAATGTGTTAAACTTGTAGGGACTTTTACTGCTCTTCCAATGCTGGTCAGATTTGCACATTTGCTTATTGTTTTTTTTACTACTTTTTAACTATTAACCTACTCAAACTTGACAAATTGATAGCGCGACAACTTGAAAAAAAATTAAATTGGAATGGGGAAGGTTTTTTTCGGTAAACTTTCTTACTTGGCAGTTCATAAAATCGAAACATTTTACGATGCTTTAGTTGAATCGTTGTCTCAAGGGAAGATTTTGCTCTCTCAAGAACCATCAATGATAAATGTGATTTCCTCGATAGTTTGTCTTCTTTTTTCCTCCTTTCTATTACAATTTATAACACGGAAAATAAATTTTGCGAAAGTTGTTACCAAAATTCATAAAACAAAGTTATTATTGAGTCAACTCAAATAAACACAGAAATTGTTTCAAAGCTCCGAGTTCACCTAATGCTCAATCAGTTGAATAATGGATTCTTCATCAAGGATTTAGAACGCATTACATTTCTAATTGAGCTTTGAATAAATTATCAATCGAACTCTAATCACATTGATATTGGTATAATCAATCTTATCAATTATAATGTAACCAATATGTACGGAACAATTCAATTGATCATCAACACTTATCATTAATTTGAATTACACTTATAATTAATTTGTTTAATCGCAAATCTTAATAATGATGAATAAGCTTGAGTATCAAAGTTCAATCGATTTCGTATAACAAATTGTCTATCAACGAATCGAATCTCTTCAATCATTCATCCGGAGTTTCGTAAAATATAATATTTTTCTTTTGCATTTTGACTAACAACTCGAGATTTTGGTACATTGTCTTTATTTCGCAATAAAATCTCGTCTTTTCAACAAACCCGTAATTGTCGGCTTCGCTTATTGCGCTCCATACGCATTCCAGTAGTCTGGGGTCGAGTCTTTCGTATGGGGGCCCGCTGAGTTTGAGTCATAGATCACAGGGTGACCTCCTGCGACGTCTTCTTCGAGGAAAGCTGATTGTCGTTTACGACTGCCGTTCCTTTATTCGTACTCGAAATCCCGGCTTCCGTCGCGGTTGCTCGATTATCGTCATTCGTCATCTCTTTTATCTAGTTGCTCGGAAACATGACTTATCAAACTTTTCTTCTCTCATCCCATTATCATCTCTATCAGCTCCGACGCAACAATTCTTTCAATTTTTCAACCTGAAAATGTTATCGAAAGCTAATCTCTCATAAATTCGACTGGTGGAATTCACCTCGGCGGAGACATAAAATTCTTTTTTTGGACTTGATATATCTCGGGTACTTTGCGCAATAAACCATAGTCTTTATACCGTTCCAACTCATCATCGCGCTCAATTGCCCTAAAAGCATGAGAGGTCATAACGAAGAAAACACGTCGGGTAAAGCCACCAAAGGTCCCCACGGATAGAACCATATGAGTGTCGGAAAAAAGGAAACGGAAAAGATCCAGTCTCGAAAGAGCAGTTTGAGATCAATTCTCGGGAGACTTGAGAAGGACAAAACTGGCAGGACAACGCCTTCGTCCAGCTTAAAGTGACTCGACGCAAGGAACTGCGGGAGAAAAGAGACGGAAGGGAAACCGTTCGGTGCAATTTCTCCCAATTTTGTTATACGGGCATCTATTTTATTTAGGACGATGCGGGGGACATTAAAGCCCCGGCGTTTCAGTGCTTTTCTTTTTCCACTTACTTTTTCAATGAAAGCTGCCCGAGAAACAAAAAACGGTTTGTCACGCAATGAAGAAGAAAAAACAAATTCTAAAATTTTCTCACGAAACGAAGCTTTTCAGCAGGTTCTTTTTTATCACGTTGACATTAAAGCGAGCCGGTTCTGATATTATTTTTCCTCGGGGTCATAAATTCTTTGAAAATCCGGAATAGTGTCGGCGCCTAATTCCAAGTTTCTTGGGGAAATAAAAAGCGAAAAAAGGAGAGCGTCTGGAGGTCCGAGATGGACACAGAGAATCGCCATTACAAATTGACAAGCTTGATTGATGGTGCAGGACGAAGGGAGTCGTGAACGAGCGAGGGATGAAAAAGGATAAGGGAGGGAGTTCGGGGAGGCAGATAGCGCCCCGCAAAACCCGCGTATCTCTAACACCGGGGGACCTCCGAAGAAGGGAAGGATCGCGTTATCGAAGCGAAGCTCTCAGCGAGTGCGTGACGAATGGTCCGCGTCTAGATTCGATGGGGTCCAACTCGACCACTTGGAATATTCGATGAAAACGACCCTTTTTCGAGAAAAGGGAGGAATTCCTTATACTCGGCTCGGGGCCCGACCAAGTCTCCTGATCTCGATTGTCACCCTCGGTAACTCCGCCAGGGACGCTTGACGCCTGAAAATAGGCAACGCTTATTTGCTTGAACAAGGCGCGCTGCAGTGCGCTGGCGCAGAAAAAATGTTTTCGTCGCTTTCTCCGCGTACATCGTGTTTCTTCGCTGTATTCAACAAAAGTTGATAATTTTCCCATTTTTAAATCATTTGTTCGACACGTGCCGATATCAAATTGCTTTCAATCCATTAATTTTTGTAACCAGTTTTAAAATTGTGATCGAGGAATAAACGGAAAATTGCAACAAATTGTATTGGAATTCAGCAGAGTGTCATAATTTCGGTAAAAAGCTATAGGAACGAATGAGTACGGGCGGTGGCATACGTAGTACGCAATATCGGCACTCGCTACGATCAACGCGCGTGGACAATTTAAGAGTAAGTGGCACCAGAGGGTTCGATGAAAGTTGTTAGCTTGATCGAGCTCTTCCACGCAAAAGGTGGGATTTCGCTCGTTCCTTCTTCCGTAATACGGTGTCTTTTTTTTTTCTTGGCTTGGCGAGAATAGCGATGGGTTTGCGTCACGTAGACGTGATATAGAGTTACTTAGTGTACCAATCCCCCGCGCATTATGGCCCCTGACGTTTGAAAGGTGGTACGAGGACCGACGTCTCCGGCGTGGTCCTTATACGACGTAGATCATACGTTAATTGAAATGGGGTGCTTGCGAGCCAGTCGTCGAATACAAACGACCGACTTATAGAAAGGTTATTATTTGCTTCCGAGGTTGGAATAAAAGGGCGCCGAAGGAAGAAAGCCCAGAAAAAAAGTGCTCCGTCGAGAAAATTGCTTCGTTGTCCTCGTAAATCAAAGCCACTTATATCACCGATATTTACTTTCACCTTCGGCCCGAAAGCCTTTTCCCAAAACTTGTACGCGTCGCGAATTTGAATGATAAAAGTTTTCCAATAAGAAAATCAAAACGTAAATTCGATCCACGTGAACGTAAAACGTTCACAGCGCGGCGAACTGAGCAAACTTTCTCTCTCCGTCAATTTCTGCAGTGGCCGGTATCGATTTCGAGCAAAGCCCCGTCCACCCCCATTGAAAGCCGCGGGTCTTCGATCTCCGCCATGTAAACGAGCGGGAGAACCATCTCGTTAGGAGTATATAAATTGGTGGGCAGGGTATTCTCGGACACGGAAATGAAGTCTCGGACGGTTACGATCGCTTTGGAAAGATAAGGGCGGGTTTTCGAGGGCTGGCCCCGGCTCTTCCTCTCGTCTCCCTTTTTCATCCAGTTTCGCAACTGTACCTTTAACTGCCATTTTTCCTCATCTCTTATCACTGCATCGTCCCCCCTTTTTTTCGGATAAATTAACCACGACCTTCTCAGGAGGCAAATAAAATCGCCATTCGAGTCTTCATTTTGTGCTTCTTCGATCTACCAAAGCTTACAAAAATGCTTTCACATTTTTTTCTTTAACTTTGTCCACATTTTTCCATCCTTTGTGCGATGTCCTTGTCTATTTATCTTGCGCTCCACTTCGATCCTCATAGTTGCCAGCAAGATTTTTCATGTCTCGAATCGCGTCCAGCGTATCAAACCCTCCTCTCGTTCGACCGCCCGGTGGTTTCACATTCGAGGGTGGACCTATCTTATCGGTCGAGCATAATGGCCTGTTCTATCTCATCTGGGAGACTCGTTGACCATTGCCCTCTAGACCACTTTTGCCATCGGGCCAGCCGCTGTAATGGCAATCTAGAACCAAGAAAGCTTTGGCCGCTACTATAGACGTTATATATTATGCGGACGTTGAAAAAACAATCTATATTTGTAATTGAACGTTAATACGAAAGCGGTAAAATAATTGATCTACGATATACATTGATAAAAACAGCAAGCCTCGCAAAGAATGCGCCGCGAAGTGATATTATCGGCAAAGATTTATCGCTCGCGATTATTCGAAACTTCAAACGTATATTAAGATGTTTAATTGATCAATTTTTCTCGGCAAGTAACATCTTGTAAGATCAGTGGCTAGAGATCGGTAAACAGCTTTTTATTATTGTCTTTGCACGACAGCCCCCAGCGGTGTACGCGACGCCGCTACGAAATAAATCATCACCATTCGGATCTGACTGAAATTACCGGCCAAAGAGACGCGACGCACGCGAATAGCGCGCAAAACACGGGTTGCGCGTTTCTGATACGACGTTTTCCAATCAGCGGTCCTTAATTATCATAATTTATAGCCGATCGGTTAATTAAAATATAATAAGCGCCAGCCGTATAAGAGCGCACCTACGTCTGCCACTCTTCCTTCGTCTTATAAATATTGAGTGGTTCATGGACCCAGCGCGGCCTCCTCGATCATTAATTATTTATCGCGTCAAGTAGAAGAAGAGAAGGAGAGAATGAGAGAGGCGGCTTTTATCGAGACTCGACTAATATTTCGCGTACGGTCGGGACGAAATTTATGTGGTACTCGCAAAGGGTGCAGAGTAAAAAATCGTTCCCGCTCGAAGAACTGGGTTAAAATATGCTAACGCCACACATCGGGGGAAATTAATATCCGACTTGTTGTCGCGTCCATAAAAGCAACTTCTCCCTCCGAGACAGGCAAATTTTTGAAACTTGGTAATTTTCTCCTTAAAAACTTTCCGGCTTCCCATCAAAGCGTCGAAATTATGTTTCTTCGCATCTTTCGTTGTTGCGAATTTTCGCAAGCTCGAGTTTGCTGATTTACATTCCGACACCGTCCGAAGCGATGTCCGCGAATGTGGAGACATCCGAGAGGTGACTGAAATGCGGGATCGGGTAGTGGACGTTAGAAGAGAAGTTGCTTGCTGGAGACAGCGGAAGAAAAATAGCGGAAGTCATCGACCTCTAAGGGACTATATATCACGCGGCTGCAACCGTTGGGGATGAAACTGGGCAGCCGCGTGTGCGCTTGTATACTCGAGCGCACACACGGCTCTCGCGAGCGTACGTAGATAAAGTGGAATGAGTAAAAGGGGCCGTGCCGCGCTGCAACATGAAAAGAAAAACAATGTAGAGGAAAAAAGGCAAGTGAAACAGGCTACGGAACGTGGAAGAGGATTCAGAACCCGAAAGAAGCGTTCACCAGAACGTTTTACTTTTAATGCTAGAATAATTCCGAAACGTATATCGTATTTACGGGCAAAAATTGCCGTTCTATCTTTTCCGGAATATTGATATAAACAAAGGAAAAGAAGCCGTGGAAAAGCGTGAGAGAAATGACGTGAACTTTTCGAAGCTCGTAAATTTCCTATGCTCGTCTAGGCTTTTCATCATCTCCGCGACAAACTCCCGATGGTGGCATCGACTCTTGTTTTCCCTCTTCGCTTTCCTCTCTCTGGCTTTATCATTCAGGAGGCGCGGGGGTTGGTTTATCTTAAATAAGACTCTGCCAGGGCTTAACCTCAGCGACGGAACCGGGCATCCCTCGCGGGGGGCTGCGCCCCTGATTGATTAAATTCGTGCAATTACATCCCGCCGTACATCACCGGCCGACCTCCCGGGGAGACTCCTGCGGTTTCGAGAAACGCACCAAAGTCCCAAAGGATACTCGCAAGTCGTGAAAACAACGCCACATTCGAATACCTTTGTTGCCCAATAAACCTTTGTCTCCGTAGAATGTAATGCACTCAGCCAAGATTCGACCGAATGAAATTTTCTTCCCAAAGAATGCATTCGATGTTTCCTTCGTTTCTTCGAGGGGACATGATTTGTTGATGGAATGATAATGGAGCTGATTAAGAAAACGATTTGGTTTTTGCCGGGCTGAAACATTGGAGCTAGAAAACAATGTCAAGTTAAGGGATGAAAGAGGGAGCGAGAGATGGAGAGACGGCACGGGCTGGTGGATGAGTTATTAGATCCGGTGTTTCCGGTATTGCGTCGCGGATGACCAATAGTTTCATCGAGGGATTGTTGAAGGTTCCGGAGCACATTTCCGGTTTCCGCTCGACGAAACGTCTAGTCTCCGTATCCCTTCTTGCCAGCCCCATCGGCCCATTCCGACAAGCTCCTGAAATCCGCTGGAGATCCTTACAGAACAAGGAGAAATACAGACGAGGGTGCAGGAAGCTCTACAATCCTCAAAGTTTCTGTACCAGGGTTTGTCTGACCGCAAATACATCCAGATATTTCCTGCGAAAAACAAGTTGAGCGCGGATGATGAACAACCTTTTCGTTCTTTCCCCAGTGTTTTTCTCGAGACTTAATTTTCGGTATTTTCGAGCACGTGAAATCTGGAAGCAGCTGGAATTAGGAATATCGTTCGAGCGTAAATAAAGGTCCGTAGCAGATCTCCAACGAAGGGTTAAATCTCTGGAGAACTTTGGCCCTGGTACTGTTGGAGCAGAACTCCGGAAAGCGATGGTTCTTACTTGTACCACTCATATCTATCACGCTCTGCCTCTCGACCACCCACTTTCCTTTAGTTAGCGGTAGTTTCGTAGCTCCGTGGAGACTGCAAACTATTCGATGTCGGTCATGCGCACTCGCACATAAGTGTTGCGGTCTTGCTCGCGCGTGTTGAGTTGGCTTTGCAGCCAGGCTATCCTCGTTGAAACCAACGCAGGAAACTCTGCGAGGGAACACTTGGTGTATGTGTCGCTGGCAAGCAAGTTTGGTTAACGCGCTCCAAGAGCAACGGGATTTTCACGGGTGCTACACGACATTCAGCGCTTCGACGACCTCAGCCAACCTCCGCGACCTCTTACCACCTTGAGTCGCATCTAGCCAGGCCACAGCCATAAGTTACTACTAATGTCGTTCTCGTGTTACATTCAAGCCGGCGGAGGAATTCCGTACTTGTCACAAAAATCTAATTATCCGCGACTGCTTCTTAGTCGCAAGTTTCCGAATGCGAATGATTATCATTGTATTTACAAGCAGCTTACTCTGTTCTTACAATTTATTCACATGTTGTTATTTAAAAGCAGTTTCGGGAAGAACTGTTTTACATTTGCTGGAATTTAAGGAAGGAAGAAAGAGGAATTCCTGTTCGCTCTTGAAAGAAAATTCGCTCTACTCATGACTGCCGTTCACGTCGTCGAGCGAGGGAGCAGAGAAACGGCCATGAAATAACCCTCGGTTGTATCAACGAAATACTTTCTCGCAGCTTAGCGCGCAGCAATTAACGGAGCGGCTCATTTCCCCTCTAAATAAAT
>JABFQM010001508.1:0-20717 GCA_022816865.1 Zelostemma sp. ZL-2020
GTTTTTGTAACATGTGAATTAAGTAAGATTGTCATTGTTTATTTTAATGCAGATCTATATTAGTTCTATCACTTTTAATTTTATATACTTCCACTTTATTTCTTATAATTTTGTCTCTGTGAATTTTACATGTTTATTTTATTTTTTTTTTTATTCTTTATGTTCTGATTTCCGATTTTCAGCTGTATTCTTTTTTTGTTTTTTTCTCTCTCCTTCTCTCTCTCTCTCTCTCTCTCTCTCTCTCTCTCTCTCTCTCTCTCCCTCTCTATAGTGTTACATGAATCAAGTTTTTAAATCTTGTGCATGCTATTCAAGTTAACACTTGCCATGGCAATCGAAATAATGTTAAAAGTGTTCATTGTAAAAGTTGCAACTAACGCAGCCAGTTTCGTTCAAAATGCATTATCTTAATATCTGGTCGCAATGAAAATGAGTCATGATTGACGTTAATGAGCACGTTTACATTTTGAAAGCAACGTTGTGCATTAAAAAGCAAGAATTAAACGGCAGTTTGTTAACAAGTTGATTTTCCAGTCATCAATGGTATAAATTTAGAATAAATTGTACAGATTCTCGCCGTACCAAAAATCTAATTATTATCAAGGGTTTCTTTAAAAGCTCTTTCTCGTTGTTCGCCTCTTCGATGCATCGATCCTTGCGACATTTAAGCACGAGCCACGAAGCAACAGTTTGCCGTTGAAAATGACGACGTTTATAATTCGTTCAAAGGCGAATCGTAATACACGAATGAAAATCAGCGAAGCGCAAACTGAAAATTACTAGGATTCGAGCAACAGTCATGGTTCGCGTCAGCGACGTCATCTTACCCAAGAGTCCGAGTTTTCATCAAGACCTCGCATTAATGGCCGTGGCTCAAAATTCAAACAAGACGTTTCCCTCCGTCCCCGTAATGCGATATCAACCGTTGCAGCCTTTCTTGATCGGTAAAAAAAAACACATCTTCCTTTTACACGGAATTCTTCTTGTCGTCATTAATTAAACGAAACCTCATTATAATTCGTAAAATGTTGATTCCTCGCGGAATTACGGGCGAATTGGTTTTTCCAAAGATTCTCTAATGTCGATTAAAAGAATATATCAATAAATTCGTCGTCTTTTTTTTCCCATTTCATGTACAGAAGCTCAGCAGGGCGCGGAGAGACAGGAACTGTTCATCCAGAAACTTCGGCAATGTTGCGTGCTGTTTGATTTCGAATGCGATCCATTGTCGGACTTGAAATGGAAGGAAGTGAAGAGGGCAGCGCTTCTCGAAATGGTCGAATACGTGACCAAGAACAGGGACGTCATTACCGATACTATATATCCCGAAGCGGTAAACATGGTAAGCGCGAGAGAAAAGATTCGATTCGTTTTACTCTGAATTTTCAACGCTGCAATGAATTTGTCGACTATTTTTAGTTTGCCGTAAATCTGTTCCGGACGCTTCCTCCGTCATCGAATCCAAATGGGGCAGAGTTTGATCCGGAAGAGGACGAGCCGACGCTCGAGGCAGCTTGGCCGCATTTGCAACTCGTGTACGAGTTCTTCTTGCGTCTTTTGGAGTCGCCCGATTTTCAGCCTTCAATCGCTAAGCGCTACATCGATCACAAATTTATACTTCAGCTACTAGACCTCTTTGATTCCGAGGATCCGCGAGAGAGAGATTTCCTCAAGACGACGCTGCACAGAATCTATGGAAAGTTTCTGGGCCTTAGGGCGTATATAAGGAAACAGATAAACAACGTTTTTTACCGATTTATATATGAAACCGAGCATCACAATGGCATTGCAGAGCTCCTCGAAATCCTTGGGAGGTAAATTCTGCCTTTTATTAAAACATGAGCCTCTCATAATTTTTTTTTTTTTTTCTTTTCGCAGTATTATCAATGGCTTTGCACTGCCATTAAAGGAGGAACACAAGGTTTTCTTGCTGAAGGTTCTTCTGCCACTTCACAAAGCCAAATCTCTATCGGTGTATCATCCTCAATTAACGTATTGCATAGTTCAATTCCTCGAAAAGGATCCGTCGCTGACCGAGTCCGTGATGCGGAACCTTTTGAAATTTTGGCCAAAAACGCATTCGCCAAAAGAGGTCATGTTCTTGAACGAGCTCGAAGAAATCCTCGACGTCATCGAGCCGGCGGAATTTCAAAACGTCATGGACCCGCTCTTCAGGCAGCTCGCCAAATGCGTCTCGTCCCCACATTTCCAGGTGCCTAGAGAACCGCCTCCTCCCCCCCCCCCCCCCTTCTCGTTTCGTCGTCTCGACTTACCAACTTGATTTCGTCAATTAATCTTGTGAAAACGTTGCAGGTCGCCGAAAGAGCTCTCTATTACTGGAATAACGAGTACATCATGTCTCTCATTTCCGACAATTACTCGGTCATACTGCCAATCATGTATCCGGCTCTATACAGAAATTCGAAAGATCATTGGAACAAAACAATACATGGACTGATTTACAATGCACTGAAATTGTTCATGGAAATGAATCAAAAAGTATTTGACGAGTGCACGCAGCAGTATCAGCAGGCAAGAATCGTAAATTAATTTTACTATTTAAACAAAAGGCCGCTCGTCTTTCTTTGACCATTATTAACAACTCTCTATAAATATGTGACGTTGTCTCGATCCAGGACCGGCAAAAGGAGCGTAAACTGATCAAGGACAGAGACGAGGCGTGGAGCCGCGTCGAAGAATTGGCTATGCGGCATCCGGGCTACAATACGGGTTACAATGCGGGTCACAATCGAGCTTACAATCCGGCTTACAATCAAAGCTTCGGCAAAGTTGGCAACACGGCGGGTAATAACGCGTATTCGATATCACAGCACGCGGCTAGTCCGCCGGATGAAGATGGTGATATCGAGCAAGTGGCGCCGCCGCTTACTTTAGAAAAGATAGAGGCCAAAGCCAATGAGGTAGCTTCCTTAATACTTGATAAATAGTTGAATTATACCTTGGCAAATTATAACATGTGTTAACCCTGTTGTCACTGCTTTACATTGTATTCAAAAATCGACGATATCTCTAATCAGCTCGAATAATATTTGATTGCATAATTTTTCGGTCCACGTTTTGGCTTTTAACAATTGACGCGCTAAAAGAGCTGCGCAAAGAGTCTCTCGAGTTGAAGAAACGAATCGTTCGATTTTGGAATAACGAGAAGAATGTTGATGATGTGTTGTATTAATCGAAAAATCAATACCGACAGGCAAAAACAATGACAAATACGAACAAGTCGAAGCCTTTATTGAGAAGAAAAAGCGAACTGCCTCAAGACACCTACACGATGCGAGTACTGTCAGATCACAAGCGCGCCGATGAATACCTCGTCACGCCGCCGGATCCCAACAACTGCTAGTCCCTACCGCAGTCCCTCTCAGTGTATCCTCTGTTTTGCTGTAGCGCCGTCAGGAGTTTGTTACACACTTTTCCCTCGTCTTGACGAGTTAACCAAAAATATTTCTGGCCACAATAAGCGCGACACGAAGGAAACGACGGGCAAAAAGGCAATTTTGGCAGTCTGATCGATCGACGCGTCCAGAGTAATATTTCCCGCGTCAATGACAGTCGATTCGTTTTCTCTCTGCAGCGTATACAACAAGTAACTCATGGTAAAGATGAGAAAAGATGTAGATAATACTACGATAATGAAGAAAAGAAAGAAAAGAAAGAAAAGTCTTGGGGTCGGGGAGCCTCGACGCTGTTCACCGCTCAGCCCGGCGTATGTCCGATTTAGAATGAATATTTTGTATTTTATTGTGCCTACGTAATAAGTAAGGAGAAATTCGAAACATGCGCGTCGCTCCAACAATTTTACTGCAACAAACTCGCGTCTAAGTTTCTGTAATTTCTTTTGTTTTTTCGCGTCATTACATCTCGTGCGTCACTTTACGTTGGATTTTTATGCACATAGTTGTATACAATTCGGTGTCAAAACGGCGGCGGGATCATTCATTGCAGTAAAGTTGCACTCATCGCGCGTGCGCTTTGCCAAAATGTAATCGTTGAATGAACTTTTTCGAATACAGCTTGCTTGAGAAGTGTACTACTGTTGATACGAATTTGCTCTTCGTCGTGTTTTAGAGAAACAAATATCTCTGTCGTGGTCTAAATAAAAATATGTATAAAGGAGAAAAAAAATTGAGCTAAAATACTAGACGGGACGACCCGGTCCCGATGCTGCTGGCAGGCTGTTACGTTAATATTATCGATATACTTGTTGAACATACGATAAGCTCATATTAAAAGTGGATATATTTAAATAAAGAATAAAAAGAAGATGTTGCGAATTGGCATTTTTCAGAAAACGCAATTTGTGCGTGTCTTCTGTAAAGGTCGATTGCTCGTAGAATTACTCTTATTTTTCTGATTGCTATTGCGAGAGAAAGAAAGACAGAAACGTTATTAAATGTTGACAAAGAAAATGCTAAAGGTCTCGTCGTATTTTCCCGGCGAAACGTAAAACTTTGTGTGGATGTTTAGAGACGTTGAGAATTGTCGTTGGAAGACGATTGCATCGAATCGAAGCCACAATTTTTATAGAGAATTGGAGAAAGAAGTATATGAAATGCAATGTATGAAACGCGTCGACGCGAGAAAGTTTGCATCGGTTGCCAAATTGTTTCAATGTCTCTTGCTCGTGCGAGAGTTGAATCTTTTTTTCTGCGAAATTTCTAAAATATCATTTTTATTGTATTTTTATATCAGCATTAATTAATTGCACCTCAAAATGCAGCAAAATTCGTTAACGATCGATGTAACAATCCTTTTCATTTTTATTTATTTTTTCTACGAGAATGGAGAAAATTATTTTTCTAGCTTTTCGAAAGAAGGCAATTCGAGGAGATTGAATATCTAGTTATTCTACAATTTCGAATTCTCCGTGCCCTTTCGTGACTTGTTGAATAATCAAAGGATCGGATTATTTATATAACACGTGTAAATAATAGCTTGATCCGTTTTTTTAATTCGATTACACTCTGGTTATGAAAACAATATCCACTATAAATAATTCACATGTTTCTTGATATGTCTGTTTTCTACCGATTCCGATTTTACTTTTTCTAGAGTTTAATGAAATTTTGATACTGTGAAGTTGATGCAAACTCGTCACACCTGTCAATCTTTTTTACGAGAATAAATTGCGTATTTCAGAAAGAGTGTTTTTGATTCGAAACAATGTCTCCTTGGGATTGAAAACTCAAATTGCAGGATGTTGCAAACTGCTTGAAATGTTATCATCAAATTCATATTATAATAGGATAAAGGTTGTGCTTAAAAAGTTTGTTGATGAAATTTTTACACTTTTCCACTTTTATTACTATATACAACAAAATGTAAATATTTTTGTGTCATCCATAAAAAAAAAACGGTAAAAAAACACATGGTGCCAAAGTATCGAAAGAATGAAGAATGAAGCACGCGTTTCTCCAGTAAACTTCACTTTATTGACGTTTCATTAGGCCTTTTGATTCAAAGCATAATATCGAGAAATGTAAAAAATTATTTCTAGTAAAATTGGAGTAGTAATCGAGTCGGACCCAGCCTCGCATCGTTACAATATTCATATAATCTACAAAAGGGAAAAACATTTTTTTACACTTTTTTGTAAAAATCACAAAAATGAAAATGCTTGTGTTTAGTCCCGAAGCATATTGTCAAAAATTTACTTTTAGGGTAAAAGTACAAGTATCTATAGTACACGAATAGTGATATCGAAAATACAAAATTGCATAAAAAGAAACTCGCGTCAAAACGGAAACAGCGCGTGTGAAGAAACGTCTGGTACGGATTTTACTAGCACCACAATCATCGAGTCTAGCCGTAGATGTAGTCATCCTTTTGCATGAATTTATACATACACAAGTATTAATAGTATTACAGAGCAGCAGGCTTCAAGGATATATCGATACTTTTGTAAATGATGTTTTATTAGGTACACAAGTTAAATTGACGATTACGAAGCGATCCTTTTTTACCTTTAATTTTCTCTCAATCCTTTGCTGTCGCATTTTAAAATCTGAATAGTAATTTCGTAATATCAGCAACATATCGTAGATTTTTGTCCTGTCGATAAAGTTCTCGACATTCGGAAAAATTGTTTGTCTTTTTTTTGTAAATGCAAACTCGATGCGACACGAGAGGATTTTCTGCGTAGAAATACGGAAATTTTAACAATCTAGCGTGGTAGTGCGTTGCTACACAGTACTCGTGCCGAAATTATATGTATAAAAGGAACAAAGATGAATGTGCTTTTCTGTATACAGACACGCCGTATTTATTTTGTAGACTTGAAAAAGTCATTTATAGGGATCATTGTACGAAAACTTTTCCCCCAGCTGTTGAAACAATCGAAACCCGGGTATCATCGCGTGTCCCTCTCCAAATACCGTTTTTATTTTTTTCTCTCACTCTTTGTGTCACGTAAGATTACGAACCCACACACAACAGACTCCGTTTGTAATTCGTTGAAAGCATAGTTTTATAGCAAATAAACAATTAATACGACATTTACAACCATTGCAGAATATGTGTCAATTTCATTATTTCAAACTCATTTCTGCTTGACCGCGCGATCTTCATCGCAATTTGTTACCTGATTTGTGTAAAAAAAACAGCCGAATAAATGGTCAATTTCTCGTTAATTCTCGTAATTCGTGACAATTCGTGACTTTGTAGAAATGGTAAAAATGCCTAGTTCTGTTTGTAAATTGTACGACTGACATAAGAACTTGCAGGCGAAATCAAGTTCTTGCAAAGAGGCGATACAACGATGGGAAGAAAACACGGGAAAGTCTGCGAGCGAAGCCAAAGAGGTGATCTTGTGCTTTCAGTGGCCACCAATCGACAAGATGGACAATAGCTTATCGCTTCTCAAGAGTGTCGAGTATATTTCTTCCGAATTTGCATTATTTCATGAAAAATAAACTTTGCCACGCTCTTTTTTTTCGAGATGCAAGCGTAATAATGGACAATTTGCATCAGCAGAAAGTTATCCTTGTCTACAAACATGATTGAGAAAATATCAGGCTTGAGTTTGCTGAAAAATCTAAAAGTATTGTCTCTGGGGCGTAATTACATAAAAACATTGGCTGGCTTGGAAGCCGTGGGGGACCACTTGGAAGAATTGTGGATATCGTACAACATGATTGAAAAGATCAAAGGAGTCAATTCGTTTAAAGCCTTGAAGGTTCTGTACATGGGCAACAACCTTGTAAAAGATTGGTCAGAATTCAATCGTCTTCAACAAATTCCCAATCTCGAGGATCTCTTGTTCAGCAACAATCCTCTTTGCGAGAAAATGGACGCCGAAACGTGGCGAGCCGAAGCTATCAAGAGGCTACCACGCCTAAAGAAATTAAATTCCATACCAGTCATGTACGCAAACGCCTTTATTCCGTCAAACTTGCATTCCATCCCAAAGTTTATTCATCATTACATACTACGGCATTTGTACAGTTGATCATCAATTCACAAGTATAATATTGCTGACCTTTTCATAATGATGATAATAATCGATTTATTATGAACAAAATTTACAGAAAACCAGACTAAAACGAGAGACCGAATCTAAGAGGAAGAGCAGCAACATTACTCCAACCGTGAACGTAACATTTTCAAAACAAGAGCGCAATAATAAAGTTGTTAATAATCAGTAATTGTCGACTCTCATGTCATTCAGACCAAGAATGTCATTTTGTTCAAAGTTCCTTTCGTACTTTTCAATCGTGAGTTTCTCGTCGCAACCCTCTTCGCTGAGGCTCTGGATGTAACTGTTTCCAGCTGGGTCGTCGAGTATCAGGGTTATTTCTTTCTTGCCGTCGAGCACTTTGCCCAGCTGCATTTTGAACTCTTCCATTCTCTTCGCGACTTCCGGGTCCTTGGTGTCGCTTCCAAACGTCATGCTCGTGTCCAGCTGTTCCTTGACTGCCGCAATGATTCCCTCTACGGTGGTAAAACGTCCGGCCAAAGTCGCGGAGCCCACTTCTAGCTTAAGCTCGGGAATTTCCATGATGCAGGTGTCCGACTTGAGAAGGTCGCGGCTGAAATCATCTTTCCCGACGACCTTCACTCGGATCTTTACACCCAAGGGCTCGATTCCGGAACCACTCTTGACCGAGTTGGTTTTGTGTCCGCATGCTTCGCAGACCGTTGCCATTATCACGACATCCTTGAAATACGGTATGTCTAAGTGCACAATTAAGGAAAGTGAACTGTTAGCATGCTGAAAAGAATTTGACCCATAAAATCAATGTATATAATGGAGCTGGAGAACATTTTTTTTCAATCGGTTTTTTTTAAATTTATAAATATTGAAGGTGTAAAGAGTAAATTTATTTAATTTTTAAGTTTTTTTGTACAAACGACATCAACTAAATTTTTTTCATTTAAAAAGGATACTGATCACTTTCATATTCTCGTGGCACGGCGCATTGCACTCTGGACAATTTACCCTGAACGTAAGTACCTCGCCGGCAATGTCGTCCAAAGTGTACTCCCCTTCCTCGGGGCACTGTAAAAGCCCGTCTTCGCTCTGACTGTAAATCCCTAAATCTTGGTTTTCTTCTTTGCTTCTTTTGAAATGAGTAACCGTGCAACAGTGGTCTTTAAGCGGGGCATTTGGATTCTCTATGAAACAATTACCGGAAATATCAGAAAACATTATTTCGAAAGGTTCGTCTAGTACTTTAAGCGACTGCAGCCTGACGAGGCACAGATCAATTTTGCTAGCGATCTCCGGAGTCTTTTCTCGTCTCTCCGATTGATCTTGTTTCAGAGCCTCGGTACTGCGGTCTATTATTCCCTCTATGGTTGTTACTTCTGCAATGCGTCATCAAATTACCATTATTTCAAGCTTGGAACACTTTTTAAATACAAAGGGAAATAAAAGCAGAGACGTACGGCCTTTTTGTGATTTTGCCGGAATCTCGAACTCGAGGTGAGGAATACTTATGCTAGTATAGTCCGACTTGACGACTTGTCGATTAAGATCTTTGGGATTGGTGACCCGTAGGACGATCTTAACTCCTTTCTCAGCTATTTGACCCGTGTTTTTTATTTCATTATTTTGATAGCCACAGTGCTCACAGTCGAAAGACATGATAACCACTTCCTTGTAATGGGGAATTTTTGTCGGATATATACGAGTCGTTCCCTGAAACGGAGACAAGTTCAGAATATAAATGTAAGAGAGCTGAGGAACATTTTTTTCAATCGGTCCAAAAATCATACTGACCCGGGACCGATATATCTTGACTGAATTTATGAATATTGAAGGTATAAAGAGTCAATTCATTTAATTTTAAGGTTTTTTTTGGCATTTTACTAAAAATTATGAACATCGTGTTTTTTTAGTTTTTAGTTGACATTTTTTTTAAATTGACCGGTACGGTTGTCGCAATTTTTGAACCTAGTAATACAACCGGTGAATGAATCACCTTTGCATTTTTTTCAATTCGTACAAATTGTCAATTGCAATGAACATTGGTGCATAACCTAACAATTTCAAAAGTAAATTTCAATTATTGAAAACTTACGTTATCGCCGCAACACATGCAAAGACTTTCGACAATGACCGTATCTGGAATGGCATCGTCGGACGCAATTTCTCGTAATATCGGTTCTTCGGTTTTTTCATCTCCCGACGACGACATCGCATGTCCCACACCACGATTCACACGACACACGAGGTTAGGTTCTATAAGAGATTTTCTTTCGATCGAAGTACGCGCGAGTGCGCTGCTGCAGGTCGTTATTTAACTTGCCCGTTTGCTAAAAATTATTTCGATTATTATTTGTACGACACAAAAGTATAAACAATTGTTACAATTGAAAAAGATCACGCGCAATGGAAATATCGGTCTCTACGTTTGTTGACGTTGTACATAACCGCTTGTGCCTTGTAACCGCTTTGGCAACGCCGCCGCCCATACGCCAGTTTTTGTCCACTTTCCTCTTGCTATCTATTGGCCGCTCGCTGCCGCAGATGATGATTGTAGCACTATGACACCTGGTGACGCAAATGGGAACCTCTTTCACAACCAATAGCAGAATTGTTTGGGTTGTTGTTCCGGTTGTAATCGTATTTATGAATGTCAGTTGGAACTTGGAACAGTTGGATAATAGTGTGATTTTACTGCGTAAAGCATGCTCTTGAGACGTTCAAGGAGATAGAAAGCTAGATAGAAAGCTGCTGCTTCTGCTGCTGCATCGTCTCCGACGTGAATTTTCTCGATATGGATTTGGACGATAAAGCTGCACAAGCAATTTTGCAGTACGGTAAACTTTTACGTTCCGCCAAGTCGAGCAAAGAAAAATCGGCCGGCGTGAAAATCGAAATAACGAGCGAGGTCGACGATGTCGTTGCTTCCGAAAAGTTTCATTCCGAGCGGAAGGCGCGTATCATCAAGGCAAACATTAATTCGAATATAATTGAATATTCCAACGTCAACAAAGCATTAGCGCTCCGCTCTTTTGCCGTGAGTTGTTGACATTGTTTTTCTCTCTAAAGTTTGCAATAATTTACAAAGAAAATTCGATGGAAAATATAGTCGAGTTGTTGTTACAGGAAGGTAACGAGTTGGAAGGAATATGTAATTTAGTGGAATCCCATGCAGCATTGCTCCGGCAGCAAATAATACAGCGTTCGAGCAAAACTAAGTATCGCGAACAATACATGCCTGGCCAAGTGTATGGCTTGAATTCACACCATGTTAATTTCAATCTCGACAAACAAGTTTGGAGTGGAGAAATGTTGCTTTCTAGACTCAAAGAACTGCCCAAAGGTTGATTTTTTACTTTCATTTGCAATTTTACAAAGCCTCTTGTTTACATTTCCAAAATTGTAATGCGTTTGTTTCTGCAGAATGGCATTTGGTGCAAATAACGTCTAAATACAAGCCTTATTCGTACAAACACAGTGCCGAATGGAATCCTCCAATGTCATTACACATTCGTCCGATTCACGACGTGCACGTGACGGTGCTTCCAACGGGGCAAAGCCCTATGGGCCCGATTTGCGTGACATTACCCGCGCCCAGTACAGTCGTGTACGATGCATTCAAAGAAATTGGCCAAGTCTTGCACAACCTGAGAACCGACCTTAAAGCACCTTACGCCAGCACCAAACTATACTGGAAGATGCGAGAAGCTCAAAATTCGAAAATGATGGTAAAACGCTTGAATTTCGATAGCATGTCTTTTGAATGAATCGTGGGATACCAAGTATAGCTCTCTTTTTGCAGACTGCTTTGAGCACAATAGAAACATCTTGGTTGCGCGAGTGGAGAGTTCTTTTGTTAGCAGATTTCATTGAAGAGCCGAATTTAATAAAAGACATCCGAGAGACTCTGGATAAGTTTATCGATGAGGATCCCATTTCGTGAGCCATTTCTCTTTTTTGCATCAACTGAATTTTCAACTTGAATGCTCATTAAAGTCCGAACTTTGATTGCAGGCAGAATATGTCGCGGAGAGATCGATGGCTGCTGAAGAAAATTGCGCTTGGATCAAATTTCCTGAATTCTCTTGAAATTGCACGAGCCATCAAATATATTTTACCCGACAATTATGAGCTGGCGAGAAAGATTCTGCACTCAATTCTCAGTCGATCTCTGGAAATGGATTCGCTGAAGCATAAAAAGCGAAAAACTTTGGTTTTCATCATTGACGAAGTATAAGCGAAAGAAAAATGCAGTGAAAATCGGACAAGCAAAACTTGTTATACTTGACGAACTTTTCTTTGTTTTTAGAGCATGGATCATATACCTTTCGAAAGTCTGAAAATTTTGCGAAATCAGCCCGTGTCACGAATGCCCTCGTTTCACGTCGCGTACGCCTTATTCAAAGAATACGAGGATTGTATCGAAGATGGTTGCAAAATCGTCAAAGTGAGGAAAAATTCTGGTTCCTTTATTGTCAATCCATCGACAGATTTGTCGGGAACGGAAAAAAGGATGAAAGTTTTCAACGACTACTGGTTGCCGGATTGGACGGGCACTTACGGGGAGTCCCCCGGGGAAAAAGATTTCGAATCTATTCTTGTCAATAAAGATTTGCTCATGTAAGTTTCAGTAAAAAAATGTCAAAGTGCCAAAAACGTTGAATGCAACCTTGAGAATTTTGAATTTCACAAGGTACAACGGCCATGGAAGCGGTATACAGTATTTGCCCGGAGATTCGATTGAAAAACTTGCAGTCAAGACTGTGGTTATGCTTTTTGGCTGCAGCAGTACGGAACTCGTGCCTTGTGGTCGTTATCCGCCTTTTGGTATTTCTAATCACTATCTAACAGCAAAGAGGTAAAATTGCACGCATCTCTTTTTCAATACTTGTTTTTATTTTTAAACTGTCTACATGAGAACAAAGTTTTTGCGATTCTACAGAGCTTATGAAAATGTACTACTGATTCGCTCAATTGCCTTTTCTAAATTGCTGAATAGTAATATTGAAAAATGTATTTTGAAATTGATTACTCGTTTGTTGCAGCCCAAGCTTGCTGGGAATGTTATGGCTGGTAACGGATACAGATATTGACAGATTGACGGTGAATTTTTTGAGCAAATGGTTGAAATCGACAGCCAGTCGTCCGTGGTACGACGTGGACAACAGCGCATGGACCTCGGGAAAGCTGTGTTAGTATGCCCCCAAGCTTTTCATTTATTCAATCGTGCATTGCAGTATTTCTTTTTGAAATTGAATAACGAATGAAAGTGTAGTCTTTCATTCAACGTGTCTTTGTAATTTAATTCGTAAACAATCGTTCATTCATTAACTTGCATTGCATTTACGTTTCAGCTTTAAAAAAAAATGTGACGCCGATGGAAAATACAGAATCGGAAATGCTCCGTGCGATAGCGCTATCTAGATGGTCCTGTATGCAGTTCACGACTTCGGCTTCTGTGGTCGTACGCGGTCTACCTGTAAAGTTGGTGTACGAATGAAAGTTGTATGCATTTCATCGATTAGAACGAAATAATTTTTGTACAATTGTATGCAAATTTCAAAAGATAAATGTAACTGTAGTAGAATTTGTAGTGTAAATTTGTCGATGGATTAAACTACAGTTCGCTTGCACTTTTTCATGAAATGACAAATAAAAAGTCACATTTCGTTATTATCACAAAAAGCATTTATCGCAAGTCTTGACTAATGTTGAATTTTAATATCTCATTACACAATAAACAACAACAATTTTTATAATTGCCTTTGATTGAATCACAAATCTTGTACCTGTCTGGGCCAAAGGTATCTTCTTCCTTATGTCACTTATTTTCTACGCATCTCGTTCCTTTTTTGTATGTATTCGCGCGATTATTACAGCAATTATTTCAAAAATTACAGCACTGTTCCATAGTTGGACCAAGACTTGCAAGATTTTATTTTCATGTGCTCCGCGCCAATTTTATGACGAAAAAGAAAAATGATGATCATAATAACTATTCGATTTTTTGTGCGCATAAAGTCCAATTTTTCACTATGAAAATTAGAGCCAAATCAGATGAGCACGTTTGTGGAAAGTTATTTCCAGTGATCGCCGTTGAATAATTCAAGAAGAGAAAAGGAAAAAAAAGGAAATCTCCATTGGAAGAGCAGAAAAGTTGTCACCGTGAAATTCTCGTCGTTCCCGTTAAACTCGAACAACTTTTTTTGTTCCCATAGAGTATCGATGTTTCTCCAGCCATGCAGGAATCGAGGGAAACATTAGAGTCAATCAGGAATATATGGAAGAAATTATTGTAGTAGTATATTCTATTCAACATGATACTTTCAAAGTATATTTATATGTAATGTATATAATTAATAAAATATAATGTTCAATAATAGTAATTATCGTATTTTTTTGTCATCGTCGTCGTCTCTTATGTCGCATTAAATATATATATATATAACTACTGATATCGATTTATCCATAACAATTAGCTTGAGATTTCTTATTTCTCTTTCATTTAACAACTACATCATAGATAATCTTTCGTTATACCTTTTTACTTCGTGTAGGCATGTAAGTGTCAATGTGTGTGCGCGCGTGTGTGTGTGTGTTGTCTCATACATAATATATTATATTCAATGCACTCTTAATATTTCTATTTTTTTTCTAACGCAAATGCGATGAAAAAAAAACATTATCAACTTCCTTGTTAAACAAAGAAAGAAAGTACCACCAACAAAAAGTCTCTTTCAAGTATCACTTTATATGCTTGATTATTCTTTATTTCTGTATCGTCGCGCTTTTTTCATATAATATTTCTGAAATAATGTTTTCTCCTTATTACCGAGGAATAGTTTTTTTAAATGGCAAAAGTTGTGTTGATGCATCGAGAAATGCGATGCGGTAGGTGAAAGTATATGTTTTAGTTTCGCTAATGAAATTTGTCATTCTTCAGGGTTCATCCGTGTCCAGCTCGAAACGCAGGCACGTGCTTTTGCGACGTGTTATAATATATTATCAAAGATGACGACGACGGCATTTAGTTCGCTTAATAGTATAATACTATTCTCAAATCAATTGTCTCTCTAAAAGTACAAAATTGAGAAGAAAATGTGGGCACGTACGCACTACCAAATGGGAAAAATAAATTGCACACCTTCGAGGCGAGCGTCGACAGCGGCACATAATGTATCGGAATATCAAACATCGATCCCCGCGTTAATAATTTATTCTCTCGTAACGAAAGCGTCGACGGAAAAGCACGTGCATGCGTATAACTCGTCCGCCCAGCAAGTTTCAAGCGAACGATTGAAGAATGTGTCTTTGTTATAGACAAACTGCCGACGTGATTATTCGTTTATACTTTTGTCCTTACGAAAAAACGGCTTTTTCAAACTCTTCATCGAATTTTCTTTGACAAATACAATGAAAGCCGCGACGACGGCGACGGCGACGGCAATGGCGACGACGGCGACGGCGGCGGCGGCGGCGGCGGCGGCGGCGGCGGCGGCAACGTCCGTCAACGGGAAGTCGATAATAATTATAGAAATATTTTTTGGTCAATTGTATATGTACGCTTACAAGTAAAATAATCGAAACATTCGAAAAGACTTTAGTCATTGTTTTGTGTATAGCATTGAAACTTTATTCTTCATTAATTGTTTTTCGTAAAGACAACGTCGTGTATATATCGTCTACAATATTCTCTATTTAAATTACCTAAATCTCTTGAAAGGTATAGAAATTCGTTTCCGTGAAATATGGTACTTACGCGCGTGGCTATCAATACAGATATTTCATTTACTTAAAATTATTCTCGCGATTTGCTCACGAAATAATTTCGACGTTTCTGCATGTGATTCGGTTGATGTCTTATTCTAAAACATAGACGTAGAAATGTGAACGCTCGAATAGTTATGTTTTTCGTTTGAATTTCCATAGACACGATATCGTTTTAATTACGCGGGCAGCGATAATTATTTTCGTGCGCCCATATTTTTTCGATACATAGCATATGTGTTATATTATATATATCACATAATATATGCATATATATACGAGGCGCTTTCGCAAATTGAGACAGGATTTTGTCCTCACGTGCTATAATATATATATATTATATATTTTTGTTTGTATATCACAACGTCTCCTTAGATTATGATTCGCCGCAATCAAATATATATATATATCAGCAAGTTCTCATTTAACAATTATTTCGTCTACGAAATAATTACGCGAGTTAACACACATTCGGGAATATTTGCAACACCGCTTGAAAAACATCGATTTTAATTTGGACGTTCGGTAGTGAACTTGGAATTTCCGGGAAAAGCAAACCGTTTTGATCTTACGGACAGCATGATTTTGATTATGTATACGACCGCGATTATTGCTCAAGTTGGTTCTCGCTAATGTAATTTTTTCAACGAAAACTGCCGTACAAAACGTTATTCAAACTACAAAAAATGCTTGTATGCTTGTATAATGTAAAAATCGAAGACTTTGCTTAACGTGAGAAGCACATCCCCCCGCGTGCAAGGGTTTTTCAATCGTAGTCTTTTAGTCGTTCGCGAAAGCGCCTCTTCCCGTAAAGCTTATTTTTCATCATTTCGCTAAAACATCACAGGCGTTATAATAAGACGATTGATCTACGGTAGCACCAGTAACAGGCTTAAAGTGCGATCGCGCGCGTCAACTCATACAACTACCGTTCGGGAGCCCCCCTCCCCCCTCCCTCTCCTCGTTTAACTGCTCGAGTATTGCCAAATACTAGAACGAATTTTTCCTAAGATAGAGTGCTCTATACAATAATATTCAAGATTTGTGGAGAAACGCGTGTACTTGGTGTGTATTTTCGTGTTGATGCATGCGCGTGCAAAAATATGATGTATGTTTTTTTGACGACAACGCGATGACACGACGTATTCCGAACGGCGATGTGTGTGATGGTAATATTAACATACAGTAATAAATATAATAATCGTAATAACCATATCGATATAAGTAATCGTAATATTTTATAATCAATCATTAATAATAAGTCGTAATAATAATCAATAATCGCTTTCAATGGTCTATAATTATTATTGAACTGTCTTTGTATCGTACAAGTCGCAAGCAAGAGCGAGGAGGATTTCGACAACTTCGCTTCTCCCTCCTCTCGTTCGGCGAGAACCCCGTGTGGAAGCTGACCTCGCACGCCTTGCAATTGCATTTTTTTTATTATTCATACTTCGATATGAGATCGTTCGGTGCAATATATCTCGGCCGTGGGTACCCGCGACGCGCTTCTCCCTTTGTGGAAGCAAGCGTTCCGCGCGATACGCGGCTACGAAATATATACCCATCTTTGTATCATCAATATGTATAATATATATATATATATATATACTTTTTTTTATCGTTATGCTATATATGTATATATATATTTATTTATTTATTTATTTATTTATTCATTAACCGTGTATATAATGAAAGCGCGATTACGCATTCAACGAATCAAACGTATTGTCCGCACTTGTTCGAGTCACGAAGGACGATTGTATTTTCTTTAAAACATCTCGTTAAGCTGTTCTTATTTTCTTTCATAAAAATACTTTGAATATTCGAATTTGGAACACTGCTTGAGTCGCGCCTAGCTAGATATTTTCGGCCAGTCTATAATAATGCAATCTTTCTTTCGTCTTTGCTAATTTCCCGCTTTCCGATTGCGCATTTCCACTTCCCCCCCCCCCGTCCCGTCCCCCTCCTCCTACAAACGTGTGCCATTCTTTCTTTCGGTTTCTTCACTTGTGCTCCGACCCTCGTAATATATTTCGAATATAAGTCTGTATTTTTTTGTATATCTTATATTTATGTATGTACGCATATTTATATAATATATGTATAAAATTGTACTATCGGTAGACGCGAGTTGTCGCAGTCGTGAGACCGCCGATCTTTGTAAGCGGAGAAATATAATCATACGTATTTCGAAAAAAAAGCAAGTGCCAAACGAAAGAAGGACGCACGCGCGTTATTTCCCCCTTTTTTGGGGTTAAATTTCGATCGGGAATGAGATGTCTGCGTAAATAAATTAAAGCGAGAAAAAAAATCTGTTGTATATTTCTGCGCTATATTTCCCTAACGTTCCCTATAAAAAAATATTCTGAATTTTTATTAAAAACCTGATCGTTTATTGAAAAACAATTAATCGCGGAAAAGCAAGAAAATATCACGCGTAGTACGCGCATAGCACGCGCGCGTGCTATACGAGCCAAGTGGTCGTAGCCGGGAACGCTAGGGTTACATAACCGATATCTATGGACTTGGATCTCTTCTTGGTTCTGAATAAGACATTGGCATTTTGCGTCAAGTAATTACTTTCTAGAGGTAGTGATTTTTCTGATGTAATGTAATGACTTCCGTTACATCAGGTTCAAAGCTTACAGCGCATCACCAGTTTTTCATTAAGTAAGCAACGTCCGTGAAAAATGAATTGAAATTGTCTTTTCTTTTTTCTTCCGAATTCCCGTGTTCTGGCAAGACTCGAATACTTCGAGTATTCAAATACGTATATATTTTCGATTATTATTGTGAACAATTTGTATATTGAAGTATAGAAAATTTCTTTGGAACTCTCATTTCACATTGCAGGAACACGTCTTAATTGTTATATAGGACGATGACGTCTTGTCCTATCATCGGTACGCATCATATTGAATTGTTTTCGGAAAGTGTTTTGAATAAGGTAATTTTAACTTTCGTTGAAATCACAATTTTTCCTTTGTAAAATGTTCCCTTTCGTGGAAAAATGTTCGTTTACGATTGCTTGCAAAAATATGAATGTGACGGTAGATGATGACGGTACTTGATGTACTGTAAGCAAATACTTTTTTTTTCTCTGATTTCGGAAGTTTATCCGAAAACGCGTATCGATATTAAGTATTATAAGTATCTACATTTTATTATACTTCCTTTCTTTTTTAATGTACTCGAAAGCAATTTTTCATATCAAATTTCTACTCCGAGGAAAGAATATGAAAATTGAAAGAAAAATGTTTTATGGTTAAATTATGTACAACTTTTGTCTGGTACGAGATGCGCATTAATGTTATGGAAAAGAATTTTTCGGTAACGCAAAAGTAAAAAAAAAATGATTTTGATCGCAATGTCGTGGTTTTATATAAAAATATGTATACTTTACATGTTCCTTACAGTTGTAATTGTTTTCGGTACTTTTGAGTATGAAAATATTGAATCATATTTTTATCCTCAGCGTAGATGGTTCTTTTTTACAGTGGTCAGTTTTGTGTTTCGGAAAGACATGAGAATTTGGAGAAGATTCGAAGGAAAAAAAAAGAAAAGAAGCGGAATTGATCTATCTGGACGGTAATTATGTACTATTTGCAAAAGGCATACCGCGGGGGTATGCCTTTTGCGAACCCTTGCCTAACGGAAAGCTAACGCGATACCGCTCATATTACTATTTATCGATAGATCGTATCGATCATAAAAGCCAGGTTTCACGAGCAGGCGCATTGGAGATCACGTTCGAGTCTCTAGCGCGCGCTTAACGTCGTGGAATGCCGCGGATTTATTTTCTCGTACGCTCGTTTCTTTACGCGTTTTCCTTTCATTGAACACATACATATCATACCACAGCGTTACGCTTGGAAAAAAAAACAACAGAATTTGGAAAGTAATTCCAAGTCACGTTGTTCTCGAAGTACGAAAGCAACGCGCGTCGCTCGCTTTTCGCGGTTTCGTTTTGTAAAATAAAACAACAATTTTGGCCAATTTTACTTGAAAATATTATCGTTCCAAGTAAAAGACGAAACAATTCCAAGAAACTCGAAACAAAAGAGTGAAACATCCAATGAATTGGCCAGATACCAATATCATATAGCGTTATGAAATGATGAAAAACGACTCGTAGAACACGCGTCTTCGAGATGAATTTAAAGACGGCCAATTTTACGGAATATTTTCTTCGGATCAAGATTTTTCTCATTCTAATTATAATTAGCGAAGCATAAAATCAACCTTATATCAATTACATGTTTGTTTCGAATAAATAAAGGATTTAAACATTGCCAGTGTATAACGACACACATTTCACAGTTGTCTTTAATTCCATCTGATCTTAACAAATTACACATTATTATAGTCGACAGGGTTGGCAAGGTGTGACCCAATTTAGAAAATAACAAAGATTTATCGATAATTTCCTACTTAATTATAATTTAACACACATATTGAATGCAATTAATACATACTTGAATGAATACTCGATAAAATTGAGAAAAAAAAAACCTAAAATACAACCGCAAAAGCGATACACGACTTGCGTTACAACATAATTATTGATTCATGATCATGTCCAATTATTGATAATAGACTGATAATAAAAATGTGTATATTCGAGACTTAAAAAAAGAAGATTGTCAACGTTCAATGCCAGATAAAAAAATATCGCCGTCGCGAAAGAGCGAATTGTAAAATTATATCTCGATACAAAAATGTCAATTATTTCATTGCTCAAATTTCACGAAAAGAAATAAACTAGAGAAAGACGACGACTAAACAATGATGAGCATAATTATATCCGTAATAATATCAATAATAAGTCTAGTAACCGTAAGATTATACATCATAATCGAAATGCAAGGTTTATTTGAACGCGGAAAAATTTACCATCTAATCGTGGACCTTTTGCGCCAACCCTGCTTTCCCTCGAGGCGCGAGAAACTACCGTTTCCCATGCGCGCGCTCCTCGAACATATCCGCCTGCGATCATAAACTTTTCCAACGAGAGCGCGCGCGTTTTCTCCAAATAAAAACGTTTCGATAACAGTTGAGCCCAGTCGCGCAACGACGTTTTTCGTTTAAATACATAAAGAAATTTCATCTAGCTAGGAGCGCATCGGTCACGCAAGGTTCGGTGCGCGATTATTTGGAATAAGCCTTGGCTTTTCCGGGCTTCTCGGGGCGACGATAACCAAGTTTCGATAATCATATGCGCGCTGCGATTTGCGAGACAGGGCGGACGATCAGTCTTTTTTTTTTTTATAAACCGCTTCTTGGCCCGCAAAATCACTGCAGAAATTCGCCCGAGGCTTGATTCTTTCTCTCGTTTTTCTTCTTTTTTTTTTTTTTTTTTATTATCCAATTTTGTAAACGTCTCTTTCGTGAAGTTTCCCCAAAACCACACTCCGAATTCCCCCGGTTTCATTTTTATTGCTTAGATCGGAAGAGCACACCTTCGAATCCCAGTAACGGCCACATCACGTTTGCTGTTCTC
>JABFQM010001509.1:0-20694 GCA_022816865.1 Zelostemma sp. ZL-2020
TAAAAATATGCCTATAAAATCATATGCCAACGACTAGGACATGCCAGTGTCAGCGACTGGGCCACTGCGTTGAATGGCCTGCCAACGACTGGGACATTTGCGTTTTTTCGTCTTCTACATTAAATTTAATCGAAATTATTATACTATTGGACAATATTAAAGTTGCATCGCGTTTATTCATGTGCAGTTTACCTTAACAATTTTACTTCATTCAGCTGTTGACATAAATACATTTTTCATTTCTGTTTAAATCTACGCGTGTACGCTTAGCCTGCCAACGACTGGGACATTTACCTTATTTCGAGTTTTCACGTAATTGCTTTATACGCTGCTACAAACATTTTTGTATTTCATTAAAACTCGCACTCGTAGATGAAAATTTCGATGTTGAAGGACTACAATTTAAAACTTTTGTACAAATTAATATTACAACATCCCGTTTGATTAAAATCTAAATCAAGTAAATTGAATACCTAAAAACACCCACATCAAATCAATGGCAAAAGGTCATTTGTTTTCTAATTATTCTGATTGACATGTCCCTCAAATATGAAGAATAAAAAACACATAAAATTAATTTGAAACGGCTGATAGTTGCTTTTGAACCAGAAGAGAGTGCGTTTCATGTCGAATTATATCAGTACCTCACCGATGAGTTTCTTCCAACAACTTTTGCATTCAATGCAAAAAAAACTGCAGTACTTTTTCTATGCTTTAATGTAAGTAGAAATTTACAAACATCACAATTCAAATTTCACCACACGGTTGTTTAGAAACTTTCAAAAAATACGATAACACCGCGTAGAAAATGTATCGTGATTTTTTCCAGCCTTTGCCGGGAAAAGGAACAAGCAGCACCAGATGTAAACTTTTTGCGAAAAAAATGTTGCTACATCGATTATTCGTACTATTCTTTATACAAATGTGTGAATGACATCGTGAGTTATAATTTTTATAACAATTCGGATTCGGAAACCAATGAATTCGGTTTCAAATGCGCCAATGACACCTCACCAACAGCGTTCAATCAAGAACTTACCCCACCATCAGAAGATCCATGCGTGGAAATTGTGATGCGAATTTTGGCAGCATGTTCGAACAATTCAAACTTCCAAACCGGAAGTCATTCAACAACCAGGCAAATATTTGGATGGGAAGTGTCCTGGCCAGTGATTTCAGTACACTTCTTTCTATCCATCATCTTCATCGGCGTGTATTGCACAGTACCAGAACTCTGCAGAGGAATTTTGAACAAAGCGCTTCTTTGCCACTACCTACTATCGATGATTAAATTTTGCGTAGCGCTATTTCCAATTGTATGTGACATGTGCGATTATCCAATAAGCGATACGACCATAAGCATAGCGCTTTTGACAACGATGTACTTTTCACATTCATCAGTTTTCTGGCTAAACGTTATTTGCGTCGACATGACTATTGTGATTACCAAATTTCGTCGGACACATGCATCTTCCAAAAATATCGACCGCGAAGAAGAAAATCGTAAACTTTTAATTTATAGCATATACGTATGGGGAGGCGCATTAATTCCAACTATGGTGGTAGCTTTCTTTGAGTTTTGGCCGCAAATTCCAAACGACTTTGTATTGAGGGCTAATTTTCCAGAATATAGAAACGGTTTCAAGCTATTAGTTTCTCTCTATATGTTCCTGGTGCCAGCTATCACTCTTTTTTTCAATAACGTGCTTTTTGTTTACACAAGCTTCAAAATCGTATCTATCTGTCGCAGTACGGAGATTGCGAGGGAAAATCGGAAGGATCAGTTGAAAAGAAAGTACTTTCTGTTTCTGAAACTCTACTGTCTGATGAGCGCACCTTACTTCTTTGACTACGTACGATTAATAGTCATTGCGCAGATCTCCTGGTACATTTTGTGCATTGAACATTCATTCGCGTTCTTCCATTTATTGAGCGAACGACGTCTTCATCAATATGTCAAAACAAAAATTGGTTTAACACGCTCCTAATCTTTTGAAGACTTTAATTATCTTTGAGAGTAAAGATTATTTTTTAATTATTATAGAATGAAATCCTACTCAATTTGCACTAGAATCCAAAAGATTAAGAGTGCAGAAATTATATTTATTCGAAAGCTAAGCATTGTTCATGAATAATTGATTAAACTTGTGGCTTCAATTAATATTCTTGATACATCAGCGCACAAAAGATGTGTATAAACAAAATACACGAAACGCGAATTAATTGGATTTGTAATCATCAAGGCACTATTTACATCCGTCATTTTCCTACCGATTGAATTACTGAAATTTCCCTGATTCTCGGTGACCCACTTTTGGCTTTGATGATTGCTGTTCTAATTAAGAAAATGTATCAAAAATGTGGATGGCGCATTTATGAAGAATGTTACATGCGTCATTTTTCGATAGCGTCACGCGATTTATAAACAGTTTCCAAGTCTTCCATTAAAATGTCATTTGTTTTACCTTTCCGAATTCCAAAAAATAATGACGAAAATTCCAGACAATGATAAGGATAAGTAACTACAAAAATTCTGGAACGACGATAAGACATACAAAAAATGGATAAAGTTACAAATAAAAGTGATTAAAGTGACTCCATTTATGTAACAATAAACAAAATGTTTATTGTTTAATATATCGTAGATTGCAACAATGTCTGATGCAAAAAATCTCGCTATCGCGGCGCCAAGCAATGCGTCGCGCTGCTTTTGTTTTTAAAACATCGTCCACAAAGTCTCCACTTTTAAAAACATGCTTTTTTAAAGAAATTCGACGGGGAACACGGTGGTATTTTTTTCCACATTTTTGAATGCTTCGAACCAGCGTCATAATCGACTTTAAACATTTCAATTGTTTATAACATAACCAAATTTTCGTCGATCGTAATAAAAAAAATATATCTGGGTGCGGTCATTCCTGAGCTTTAAAACGAGATTTTGGAACATTCTCTACGATTAATAAAACCGGAGATACAACGGATTAAACAACAGCGTGATCGTCGGTTTATCAAAATGTCATAATTGCTGTAATTCGAAAAATGTTTCATCAGAAATTAAACGGTCGGTTGATTTCATGTTTTAAACACATGAAAAACTTCTCAATCGATTCCAAAATGTGCATATAAGCTGGTGGTTGGACCGCTATTGTAATTCGCTCGCTGGTGCTCGACTCGCAGCGACCGTGAGCGACCGCGACCAAATGGGAGGTTCGCAGTGTTTGTACCTTCCGAGATACTACAGTTCGAGCCCGCCGTTCAGTCAGTGCCTAACATCACGTTCGAGGCGTGCGTTGTAGCGGTTGATCCCGCTACTTTTCCTCGATATTCCTCGTTTATTAACAATTCCTCACGACATTCATCGGTGCATCTTATCAATTACCAAGTGTTTCAAATTAAATTAAAATGACAAGCGTTTTTAAAGCACATCAACTCCGGTAATCACGATGTTTTTCCCAGTTGAATGGTTTTTATCGATACGTGATATTTCGTGAAAGAAAACATGCATCGTTGGAGGCAGAAGAGACCGAGTCAACACGATTTTTAATCACCATTGCCGGTGAGTAAAAAACACATTTTTTAAAGGTTTATCAATGAAATTTAGATCTTTAAATTAAAATTCAGGTAAAGGAGAAAGAAAGAAACCGTTTGCCGTTCGATTATTCTTGAATTTTCAAGTTCAAACGTCGTATTAAATTTTCAGTCCAAGCATGATACTTTGAACTGTTTGCAAACAATCGAGTTCAATGTTCATCGGCTCGTGAGATTAGATGAAGCGATAGCTGGACGCAGCCGAGATTTTCATTGCTTGTGGCTTTAATGAAGTAATGAGGAAAGAAAACATTTGCGAGGGTGTACAAAATGCTCTAATATATTAAGACAAAGCCATAAAGTTTCGCGGATTATGGGATTGATAAGAAGAGCAAATGACGTGAAATTGGGCTGGTTTATAGGGTAATTACATGAGATAACTGGAAGGAAATGATGACAGAAGTGACTATTCTTCAGGTTAAAGATTTCATATCAGATTAAACATTTAAAAACTACCATTCCCGTAATTTCGTTCGACCTGGAAAGCAGCAAGTGGTTAAAAGAATGATAAAAAAAGGTATTTCCGATGATTCGTGCGAGGAGAATCGTAATTGGGCATAAACGGCGATGGCCAAGTGCAAAAAGTCGAGAAAAAGGCTGGCTCGAAAATATGGCGTTCCACTTGTGCCGGATAATGTAATATTGGCGAATGATGTATGTAGATGCAAAAGAAACCGTGTACAAAAGGGCAAAAGTAGCCGAGACTTGTTCAATGTCGAGCTGAAAGCTCTACCCGGGTTTATAAAAATGGGCAAAAAAGTCGCTCCATTGCGTCGTGTCTCCATGTGTTCCTTGCCAAACGCAACATGAATTATTTATCGATAATAACCTCTCGTCGATCGTTGACTTCAGCAGATCGGTAAGAAAGTTTTTCGATTTCGTTCCTCGGACCTTTCGTCCGGCGACTCGCAATGAATAATAATTACGCAGCCTCGCGGGTTAATTGGAAATACAATTCGAGAAACGTAAATTTTTTGTGTACCATCGAGGAGGGATCGGTAAAGTTTTAACCGAGATAAAATCTCGACGAAACCCGAGGTCCTATTGAACCCTTCGTATGTGTTCAACGGCCTAAACCCTAAATATTAAATACGGCTTTCGACCTTCCCTTTCTCCTTGGCTCCAATAATATTCTCGTCGGGACCCCTGGAGGCAACTATTGTTGGATTTATTCTGGGCTTTTGGTCTCGACCTACTCGAAACGGCCTCTTGTATTCCAAACCAACACAACTCGCATCCTCGATGTTTTTTCCCTTTAGTTCGAAAATAAAGGATGATGATTTTACATTTTTTTAACCCCCAAATATTACGACTCGCGATGAAAAAGTTATCGTTACGAATTTTTCGATGATTGCGAATAAAAATTGAAGGCTCCGATTCTCGATGTTTTTTCGTTGATAATGGAAGATGATTTTACTTTTTAAAGCCCCCAAATATTACGACTCGCGATGAAAAAGTTATCGTTACGAATTGTTCGCTGATTGCGAATACAAATCGAAGATTGAAAGACGCGTTTGATAATTTTGTTGTTCGAGGCACGGAAAATATTAGCTGACTTCGCGCAGATAATGCTTTTCTTCGAAATAAGCGCGCACGCAGTTCGCGGAGAAAACAGTTATGCAGTTTCTAAATAGATAACAATTTTCGTTATCAATATTTGCTCGAAAAACGTATCAGTCATCGAGAAAGACGTGAAAGATGACAATTTCGAGCTCTGGGCAAAAGTTGTACGAGAAAACGTGGCAATGTCCCGCAGATAACGAAACCTCTCCCTCGCTCTCTCTTTCTCTCTTTCTGTCTTCGCATACATCAGACATCTCCGAAGCGAAAACCAGTTCTTGCACTCACCCACGCCCAGAAGCGATCGCGCTTGAAAAATTTTGAAGGCCAATGGCTCGCTTCCCCAGGGGAGGCAGGGAAAATCGGAAAATGCATTCCGAGAAGTTGATTAGCTAAAAGGACATAAATTCCCGACTTCCAACGCGCACCAAAAGCGCCGAGTGCAAGCTTGATGTTAGCCAAATGATTTGTCAACCCGGGATTTCAGACTCGTGTATTTAGTCTGGTGATCCTCCTCGTAGACAGTCGAGACGACGAGTTCTCTTTGTGCGAGGTTCTTCTTCGTCGCCTTTCTTCTCCCTTCTCTTTTCTTCTGAAACAGCCAATGGTCAGAGGCTGAGTTTCTTGAAGCAGAGCCCGTATATGGCTATGGCCTACTGCTTAACCGCTGTGCACTTTACAGTGTCCCGTGCCATGCACGCTGACACCATAAAAATCTAACTTAATTATCTAACCATCAAACGCGTCGATCCAGAAATCGATAATTTTCTGCCGATTGTCTTTTGAATCTGCCGGGGATCTGAGATTCTTGAAGGTTTATAATGAAAAGGAAAAAAAAGTATGCACGTGCGTAAATATCAAACATCAAACGCTTCGGATACTTTCTCGCCTGCGGCAAGGCAACTTTACCTGGTTGGCTGCCTTGACGCGCTACCTGCTCTTTGATATGGCGTTGAACTCACTTCCAATGCCAAATGGACCGCGACAAGATTGCTAGCGAGTAATTATCGATTTTGAAAATTGAAGGTCCCTAATATTCATATGAATCCCAGAGTTTTAACTAAGAAATCTGTACTCCAAATTGTTTTTCTAAAAAGTAGACAAGATCTAGAAGAAGGTAGCGTGATCGTAGTCAGCAGAAATTGGCAAACGATCTGTTGGATGAATGCGAACGCGCTGATCGATAACATCCGATCATATGACGATAGCGCAGGCTTCGCTTTTCCCGGGCGATTTAATTCCACGAAGTGTCTCGTAGATAATTTCCAGCTGCGTGGCTCGCGGGCAGCATCATTTCCTGAACGTATACGTTGCACCTGAAATAAGGTGGGCTTCGCTCGTTAATAAACGCTCGATAATCCTGGACGAAGAATATATGACACCGCGCAACTGCTTCCTGCGCGTCTACTAAAGTCTCCTAAAAGACTCGAGACTGCCAACATCCTGTTCATTCGATACCTTTTACAGGTGCTAGAGAACTTACACAACACTTATCCAATACTTCGTGCGCTGGTTACTTTGCAATTACCGTCACGTTGTGTACTTCCGAGATCAGTATTCCATTACTGTGCGGGCAGTTTCTTCAAAAGTTAGCCTTTTATAAACATCCACTCGCCAGCTGGAATACCAATTTTTTTCCTCGAATCGGAAAGTCGGGAAGCCATATTTTTACTTCGATTTTCGATGATATTGACCGAGAAACCTGACCTTACTCTCGAAAACTAGAAAGGCCCTTTCCCGTGACAAGGTCGCAGTTCCGGTTCTATCGAAAATGACTCGCTAAGAAAGTTGGGACACAATTTTTCATAAATCTACGTTACTTTCGCACGTAAACGATGGTCTATTCTTTTACGAGACCATAAACCTTTGCTAATCTTTGTTGGAGATTTCTACTCCGGGCAGCGGACTAACAACGCCATATTTTCACATCTCGCTATACTTCTTCAGGCCTTTTTTTCTTTGGAGAACCCTTCCAATTCTTATATCGATTGTAGAAGAGATCGTTGTTTACTCTGGCCATTTTTACGGCAGTAAAAGTCCGGAGAGCTTAAAACATGGGATTCTTTTGTCGTAAAGGATCTTAAAACTGATTTTACACGTCGATGTTTGAATTTACCGCGACGTTACGTTCGGATATGACGACGCGATACGAACACCGGGGATTTGAGATTACTTGGACCAGTTCTCTGATAGATTCCGAAGCATGTTAATGCTCGTTTGTGTCCGTTGCGGAACGAGGCCAGTAAAATCGGCGCTGCTCATAAAAAATTCGTCCTTATCGACCACGCCCATCAATACTGATTATACGGCAATCAATATTTGATTCCCCCTCGTTTCGTCAACTCTCAAAACGTCTGCTTCATTCGGAAGATCGCAATCTCAATTATTATACGAAAATATTTGCTTTTTTTTCGCCGGATTATCTATCTATTTTATGCTTTTCTGCGACGCTTGGCACGCTTGTTGAACCCAACATATCAAGCGTGCCAGACGGCCTGTCGCTTTTGGAACAGCTTCTCGTAAGTTGGAGTAGAAGATTTGCTTTTTAGGATCCCGATTTGACATCAGAACCCCGAAGGTAATTTATGCACTTTTCCGGTACAACAAACCTCTTCCTTAAAAGACTTTCGATCTTCGTGCCGAGATAAACCAGAGATCAGATTCTGACAAGATTCTTCGATTTGTTACGCTGGAAAGTTCGGCGAACGCCTTGATTGATGACGAGCGATGTCGTAGAGACGACCCAGTTTCCTCCGGGCATTTTTCGCTGTCACTTCTAATTGACATTGCACCATTAATACTCCAAACTAAAAGACTTCATTATGAAAAAGTAAACGGGAAAAAATGTGATTCGACTTTTTCGCCTCGTTTGCCGATGATGACCGTTCAAACTTTGACCCCAGATGCCGATGCTCTTCGTTATCAACGAGGCCAATTGGCTGCCTCAAAGTTGCCACGTTTCCAGTCGAATCTTCGGCGATGAAATTGCCTTTTCCCTCATTTTTGTCCGGCTCGGAACTCGCGTCTTAATTGAACTCATCAACGTCCCAGGACGTTTTTCTTATCTTTGCTTTTCTTTCTCGCCGCGGCTTTTCTTGTTCCTCGAGGTGCGGCTTCTTCAACTTTTGTAGACGGGAGTACGGTTCGTTCGCGTTAACTTTAACGCGATTTATCTCCCGTGAAGCCAGAGAATAAGAAACAAACGAACGCGTTTTGCTCGTGCGCGTGTACGTACGTACAAACACGAGCTTTCGAACACACCTACTTCTCGCAGGCGCAAGAAATTTTATGGGAGCGGGTCTCGCCGTACAAGGAATCGCGTCTTGGGTTCTTTCTATTCTGGTCTCTCTTTTGTGCTTTCACGGGCCCTTCTTTGCATGCGCGAAGGATGTGGAATTAAACTACAGCGATTTTCGTAGGTTCCGGATGAATGACGATGTTTGAAATATGAATTAAATTCGCCTTTTATGGTCGAGACGAGGACATTTCGGGGGACGCGAATGGACACCGAATATGGATAAACGGAAAAACACAAAAACACACGTTTATTTAATTTTCGCTAGGGTTGTTAATTCATGATTAGGGTGTAGCCTGCTACAAAATTTACGACCTTATACGGTTTCGTTAACCTGTATACCAGGAGCGAGATGTTTCAGACGTTTCATTACTTCGCAGAACCAGTTCCAAAGACTCGTACCAATTACGCTATGGATTGGATATTTCTACGCTGAATTAGTGCCCTCGGCCGTCAAAAGTTGCCATCGCACCCCGCATACAAAAAGGAACCTTGGTCTCACTTCAATTATTCTAGTTTAAAATGTTCAGTGCGGTCTCAATCGCGATATGAAATGCCACAACGGATTAATACGCTACATCTGCTGACGGTTTCGCGAGTCACGCGATTATCAGCGCTTGATTAATATTTAAAAAAGAACGCAAAAAAGCGAGTAGCGCGAGCAAAACAAAGATGTAACCGTTCCCTGGCTCCTCGACGTAACAAATTCCGTGCCAGGCATGCTCGGTGCTTGTCCTCGACAATCAGAGATTGCACATTGTGCTAAAAGCGCGATACGACGACTGTCGTTGCTTGTATACAACATCATGCGACGCCTTGCATCTGTATTGATCGCTGCGAGTGATAACTTGAACGATTAATCACGTGTGCTTTTACTCCGAGTTGGAAAATTTGATGGCATCATTTTTTGATGATTGAAACCTTTTTTTATGGTGGAATGAATAATAAAGATTCGCGGGAAAATATGGAGAATAAGGTAAAATGGAGATAATTACGATCGCGTTAATCGGGAAAAAAATTTTTTTTCTATGTTTATCTCAGCGTGAAGATTAGCGTTCAGAGACCATAAAGTTTACGATCGAAAATGACGTTAAATGTGGAGGCAATGAGGCGTAAAACACACGTACGAAAAGCTAATTTAAGATGGCAACAATGCAATGACCCTACAGCCAGTGTCGCTCTATTTATACGCTTCAGCACTGATTCGGTTTATATGGGTCACGTTTGCGTACTTTCTGGTACTTTTTTATCCGTTTTTGAACTCGACTGCGGATTTGATGAAAAAATGTACAATTCATGTTTCAAGTATCGAAATGTGTGATTATAAAAACGTTTGTTTTTCGTGAAAAATGAATTATACATTTCGTCTTGAATTTAGATATTTTTTCTCGCCGGTAAATCAATAAAAATGGTCATGGTTTTGCATATGATTTCGAGAAATTTAAGGGAATTTCTGAATTCACGAAAAGCCCGGCGATAAATCGTGGCCACACGTGGAGGCGAAGCACCTGAATCGGTGCAAAAGCGCGTCCATGTACGAGTTCGGATAAGCGGATTGAGTTATCAACGACAGCAGTCGTAAAATTCGACGTTAGGGTCCATCGATGCTCCCTCGTTATTAAATTTATAAATTATACCAAGACTTTGTACACTCGCGAAGATTAATAAAACGACGGAATTGTAAATTAAACATATATTATACGTGTAAAATGCAAGACTAATAAAATATTTCCAGCGCACTTGCAAATTGGAAAATCGTCCTGAAAAACCAGCCCCACATTTTTTCATTCGCGTATTTTTTTCGCTGGCATATTGAATATTGATGATCTTGCATTATAAATATTTTTTCCAATTCGCTCTCGCGGACTGCTTAAAGAGCCAACGCGTAAATTTTTACGCTTCAACTCTCGAGTTTCCCAGCACATGCTGCGTACATATTTGATAAACCAACATTATACGTTCCATTTTCATGGTAGTCATAAATGTTTTATTACTGATTGAACGTAAATGTCTTTCATTTCGTGGACATTTTCATCGTTATAATAAAAAAGTTCGATAACCAGCGTCTCTTATTTTTCGAGGAGGAAAATATTTTTATACCGTCAAGTGCTGATGCGAATCTTCAAAGCCAGTTATCGTTCCAATGCTTCCGGTAAATTAAGCAAACCCGACTGAATTAAATAATCTACCCAGCACTTGGAAAACTAGACAACTAACCCCAGTTTGATGTTAAAAATAAACCGACGGTGTTCATTTTTTATCGATAATAAAAACGGCGTTTTCATGCTCAAGAGAAGGTTTCGAAGTAATACGAAATTCGTATTCACTCATTGTGGCGGTGCCACACGCGTTGACACTCGAAGTAATTATAACCGCATCCGGCCGGATTCAAATTTCAAAGTTATTATCAGTACAAGATAAGTCGCGTTCCCAGTAGAAATTGTACACCCCCCGTTAAACTAGATATTAAATAATAAACAAACGAACGAATAATTTTCATGTCATTCAATCGACAAGGTCGAATAATAAAATTATTAAGTCGATGATTTTTTGTGCAGAAAAATGACGCGGTGGTTGAGCTGCACGCTGGTGCTGAACATTCTAGCATGCCTACACGCAGTCCAAGATTATCGACACATCTCGTACGAAGGTGAGTTTTTATTCGCTGCCCCTTCTTATAACGTTCTATATTTTCATCGAATCCAATTTTTTATTACGATTAAGGGGAGGGAATAAAACAATAGTGAAATGTGCAGAAACTGTAATTTTTTGTACGAGCAAATCCCAATTTACGGCTTGAAAGTTGCAACGTCTAAAGACACGGAAAAATGGGATAAGAAGTGTGGGAAGGCTCGATTTTACGCTCTTCGGAAAACGTTCTATCTCGGATATCGGAATCAGCCCGCAGTAAAATTCAGCGTGCATGTAAATCCTTCCATTACTATTTCTCGTACGCTCCGCAATCACTGAATCACCGCAGCGAGAAATCGGATGTACAACGCCAAATGATCTCGATCGTGATGGGAAACTTTTAGTGTCATTAGGACGCACGCGAGACTTTTTGTCCGCCTCGAATTCTAGATTCGGCTGAAAAGGATTGTAACTGCAACATATGCGTACAAGGCTCGTTTTTACAAGCTTTCATTTAACAGACGGTGTTCTTTTACGACAACACCTTGCTACGCCTCTGTAAGAGTATCGTAATTTACATTTACTAGACGATTCGACGCAGAAATTAAATATTCGCAGTGGGATGAAATTCAAGATTTCCGTTTTCGTGGGTGTACGCTCCGAGTTATGCAACGAGCGATAACGCCCAAGTATCCGAGAATTCTGAATTTATGGCTTTCGAAATCTCGGAATAAATGATGAATAGAAAATAAAAGCCAAGTGGAATTCAATATTTCCGAAAGAGTTGCAACGGGAAAGTTTCCAATCGTCGATACAATATTTTCTAGCAGTGTAACTTTTACGCCGCGATGTAATTATGGGATACATAATGTACGAGCATTACTGCAATATTGTCAGAGTAAATCACGAGCAGCTTGACGATAAGAAGTGACGTTCATTGGGGCTAATCGCGAACTCTTATGCAACGGCTTGATTCAACAGATGAGACATGTTTGCTGTCGCTTCATTTGCATAAATAATTCTCGCTCCGACTTCATAAACATTTGTTTTTTATACTTCCCGGCTCTCGGAAATAGAAACATTGATAGTTTAGCTCTTCAACTTTCTTCGACGTTCTCCGAAGCTTTTGAATACGCGACAGCGATTGGCGTCTTTGATATTATCCAGATCACCGTTCAAATGCCCGAGAGAAATTCTCGAAGACGAGGTTTGATTAATTACACACGCTTCGCTCGAATCTTGCGCTCGCGATGATAATACCGCGTTATCAAATCTATCTTTATCTTGTTTTCGGTAAGATAAACTTCAGCGGGTAAGATTATCAGTTTTCTTGGCTTCAGGTAAAATGTGTCGCTCGATTTAAATTTAAATCCGACATTTTTTCCCAGAACAACTGGGTAAAAGATTGTTCAAACAATTCGAGAAGTTTATAGGTAGAATGGCGATTGCCGCGCCCAGTATGTAGGAACAGGTCACGCCCGGACATTAAAAGTATGACAATACAGCGATGACAATATTTTCGTCATCTTCTGTAGATTTCATTTTATTTTGTCGTTCTTTCGGAGCCGAAATGATCCGATTTGGGATCATCGATGACTGATGAGATAAAGCGTTGATGCGTTGAATAAAATAACAATTTAATGCAAGGCAATCACGTTTTTGTTATCGCTTTATCGCGACTCTTTAGGAGGTAAAAACAAAGTAGCTTCTACGTACGTTGTCGATTGGAATCCCGAGTATTTACGGGAAAAAGCGAAGAAGTTCACAGTTATCTCTGATGTCAGTCTCTGCACCTTCATCCAGAAGTTGGAAACTACATACCTCCATCTTTCAAGTATTTTGCACTGTCAAGCGTTGACTCGAGCGAGATTCAAGCTTGGCGAACAGCCTCTTTTGGTCTCTTTGTTCTTCTCGTTTTTGCTACCTTCTTCTTCTTTCCGTTACATGCCTTATACAATCTTCTCCTTGGTCTCCTTCTTCGCCGCTCGCGCTTCTCATTCGTGTGTTCATTGACCTCGTCAAACCCGATCGATGTTTTTATAAATCTTCCGAAACTTACTCTTTTCCTCCAAAAAACTCCAGCTCGATGTTTAAATCCACTTGGGAATAAAGGAAAACGGATAAATCATGGAGCTGTCAGAAAAACGTGACCTTGCTCGGAACCAAGGTCGTCGAATTTACATGATAATTTATTAAGGGAGATGGATCACACCGATACTTATTAAATTTTCATAGGCAACCGAAGCCCTGAATCGATTAGTATATTTTAGGAAAAGTCAGGGAATCGCTTTCGACACGATCTGGGACCTCCGGTTTTTTTTCTCCGAGAACAGAGTCATCAAGCACTCATTTACCCGACTCAACTTTTTCAGACAATCGTAAATATACCTCGAAATATGGGGATTCTTTTTCTAAATCTCGGCATCGGGCGCCAACATTGTTTTTCAACACGAGTCGCACATATTTCTCCGATAAATCGAAGAAAACCTGTTATTTTCTGAGATTGAAAATCCCCGGGGAGATTGAACGCCGCGGTTTCTGCTGCGCTTCTTGTTTTATTTATTTTCCTAGAAAAATAGCTTGCCCGGCAGTTCCATTAACCGGCCATCAATCTCTAGTTTAACCGAGGGCTCACGGCTGAAGAGCTTTCTAGATCAGGTTATGCTAACTTGGACCTGTCCTGCGGACACTGTAACAAAGTTTAAAGAAACTTGTACGCGAATGCTATCCACTCCCGCCTCGCTAGATTATTTTCCGAGAAAAAGAAGGGGAAAAACGAGTAAATTATTCGCTTTGGAAAAAGATGGTCGATTAAACAATATGATCGATCGAAGACGCGCTTTTTGAGAAATGGCTTTTACTGCTGGAGAAACGAGATGTCTGAAAGATAATTGTAGGTCCGTGAAATCTTTCGCAGCCAACGTTTCTAGCATCCTTGTATTTACATAATATGATCCAGGCAAATTTAATTGAATAACGGGACACATTTTGAAAAAAGGGTACGGAGACTCAGTTTTTCAGCTGTAATTTATGAAGGGTTGGAAATTTTCATTTTATGGTTATAAAGAAAAATATAGTTTATTGAATTCCTCACAAAATACATGTCTTGAGCTTTTTTCGTTAAGGCAAATTTTCGTCTCGAAAACAATTGGAAAAGGGATGGGGTGAAATCAAATGCAAGAACGAATGCGCTTGACTGGAAATTAAGCTCGAACCTTTGCAGAGGTGACGCAATGAATTTTAATTACCCGCACACGGCGAGCAAGGGCTTCGATAGTGAACTATTCCGAAATATCGGGTTACAGAGTCACATATTAACATTGATATGGCTTTGCGGCTGAACGAAAGCACTCCGGGTGATCAACGGACGCGAAACAAGATAGCTCTCGTCTTATTTATCGACTTCGTGCCGAAATACCGTTCCTTTTTCACTCAAATTCGCACTTCCTTCTCAAAAACGAAGAAAATCCTCGGCGAATACTTTTCGGTGAAAGGGAGAAAACATTTTCCCGAACATTTCGTCATAATTTCGAATTGAATTATTTATGAGCGTTGATCATTTTTGCGCTTGACTTTTTCTCCTGGTCTGATTTGTAATTCGAAAGAAAATGAATAAATTGAGATGTAAATCCAGGAACATTACATCGCGTTTGTCGAATTTGGGCGTGATTATGGGGGGGGGAATGCCGCGCCACCGCCCACATAAACTTTTTGGAAAAAAGCTGATCGCTACATGTAATGGGCTCGGCCGAAGATTCGCGCACGTGGATGCTTAATCACGTGACAGCTCGTAATTGTAGTGGTAGACCAGAGCTGGAAGACGATGCAATTATCCTTATTAACATAATCGTCCAGGTGGTCCAGCCAAAGCTCTGACTTTGCAAAGAAAACTACATTTCTAAGAGAAAAAAGACCCGTCAAGTCAAATTTCCATGTTGCAGATTTACTGATGAACAGCAGCCACTTCAAAGAAGAAGGTGTCACGACGTATTCGCAACTGTTATTCGACATCGCGAGACAGCAGCTCGTCGTCGGCGCACGGTAGGTTACAATCGAAAATAAAGCATCTTTTCCCCGCTCTCTCGAAGCATAAAAATCGTTGTTTCAATGAGTTTCGGCGGCCATTTTTCCTGGCGCCGAAGCAAGCGTCTCATGCTCGCGAAAGGGGTTCTAGAATAGAAGAGCATTAATTGGCAAACAGGGTCTTGTTACTCGGCCGACATCGGCATCCAGACAAAACACAACCTACAACGCGAGAAGCTCAAGATTGCTTTTTCCACTTTGTGATGTACGCTGTCTGGACCGCGGTGTGTCTTGGCCATTCGCCAAATTGACTGCTGTCGACATTCGGAACTTCTAAATCATTTACCAAGACGCGATCCGGGGTCGTAAATTTTTTTTCAACCGACGTGCAACTATTCTTGAAAAAATGAATGAGAGATTCATCCAACATCGGGAATTTGAAGGGGAATCGTGGAGTGTAGGTGGCTTTCGTCCCCATTTATTCTGTACCAGGGCCCTTGTACTCTTTTACCGATACCTGAATCAATATCAATCCGAAGGTTGTTTCTCTTGCCATCTCAGCGGTATAATGTTGCAGTTTGAACGATGTATCTTCACCCACACGTTCATTGCGAGCATCAACCATTCTATTTTCTATGTCCGCTCTTCCTGGAAATCTAATCGCGGTTTTCTTTTGCTTTATTGCGCCCTTTAATGCCCTAGGAAAAATGCGAACTCATGCGGAAGAACACGAGTTGATTGCCACATTTGCCATGTTTGCTATCGATTTAAATAAACTTTGAAAGTCCAAAACAAAAAGCTGACAGGCAGAATTAAGTGGCTATTAAGTAAAACTTGGCTAATGGAAAAGACGATAATATTTCACGCTACTTTCTCCTCTATTTTCTATCCCCAACGATTAGTCGCGCGATCGAGCAAACAAGTCGAAACGGCTTCCGTCTTAAAAACGCATCTAGCGTTGAAAAATGCCGTTCACCCACGCGAGGTTCGGAAAAGAGAGATTCAGAACGAGTTTTCTAAACACACTCTTTTCGGAGCGACGCGATCGCGTGAATCGATTGATCAATGGTGTTATGGGACGCCCTTGTAATTTATTCCATTAATAGTTCATTCGGTCGTTACCCTCTTTCCACATGGGACAATAAAAGAGGAACGAGACGTGTTCATTTATTTTCCATCTTCGATAAACAACTCGAGCTCGTATTTTTAGAATAATTACCCAACCGCGATATATTTCCCGAAGATAATGTTTCGCGACGCTGCTCGCATTTTCGACTTTTTATTGGAAAATAAAGCGTCTTTCGGAGAAAAAAGTCGGTATCTCCCGGCAACATCTGCCACGGCGGTTAAACCAACAAGTAATTCGACTCTTCCGAGGCATAAGTAATCATCTCGGCGAACGTAACCGCAAACGCGAAGAATTTTGTACCTCGTATTTTATCTAGAAAAAAAAAACCACGGGAAAATGTACTTTACGGATAAGACGCTGCCTAAATATTTGAAAAAAGCATCGTGTTCCGGTAAAATGAGAAAATGTTCTTCGACAAGGGTTTCGAAATAACGGCAGATAATCAAGGACCGAGAAACGAGGTTCGCGCGTGCGGTGAAACTTTCAGCAATAATCCAGGACTCTAATCAACTCCGGGACTGATTCGTTAATTAAAGCCCGTAAACGGAATTTCAAATGTAACTCGGTAATTGTATTTGTTTCTTTGGAAACTCGGCAGTTTATGAATGATTGCAGCGCTAGTTCATATCAGGTGTGGCTTATCTGGCGTACGAGCAGGTAACTTTGACACGCATTTTCATTTGTCGCTATATTTGTTCCTTATCGATAACGACGTTGTTTAAGTTAGGGACGCTTGATATCTACGAATATTACCGTCGCAGTTGTCGCCCACTTGGTCATGCATGCGCGTAAGCGTGTTAAATCGCCGCGTATGTCGCGTAATCGATGGATGAATTAGAAAAAGCGGGCTGAAAAATGTACCCGTGCAGCGATTTCTCGTTTAATGCTTTGGAAGTAGCATCAGCTTTGACGTGCTCTCTAGACCCTGAGTAGGAAACAATCTGTTTCAATATCGTGACTCTAATAGCTACTTCTGTTGTAGAAAGCAACTTGCATCGAAGCGTCACTTGCAGGCAAAAAGCTTTGGCTTTAATAACACAATCAAAACGAGACCAAAGGATTTGAATTCAATTTGTCACTGGCAAAGAGGCTCTTGATTTTCTGGAGGGTGGGATATTTTCTCCGTCTTTCGGAGTAAATACATTCCCTGCTGAAAGAAACCATAAACGTATATTTACGCTCCGTTTTAATTGCGTTCTCGAGGCGTCGATCGATCATTTATTCTGATTGAAAAGTTTGAATTAACGGAAATGGAAAAATGCGGAAAAAGGCGGTTTTTCGAAAATTGTCGTTGATCTTTTTTCGCATTTTTTTCATTTGTCGCGAGGTCGAGTTTTTCCGAAGAACGCGGTAAAAATGGGGAATAAAGCCGGTCGCTCAGCGCTCGAGGCACGTGGTGAACTTTTGCCGGCGCGTCGCGAACGTAGGCTGACAGGTATTGGTAGCCGCTCCATATTAATTGACGTGCCGGCTTTACGAACTCTCATATTCCACTTCGGAATAATAATTACACGTGCGAGAACTATCTCGAGACGGCGGCGCGCGCCCACGTAGGCGCCGTTTCTGCTTCGGTGACGTTTTTCTCGCATCTCGCACGAAGACTGCAGATAAGATAAGCGCAACGCCGGAAAAAGTGAGCCCTCCAACTTTCACCTCTACGTTACTTTGCCGACGAAAAATTGGGTAAATCCGATGACAGAATCGTCATTTCGATGCTCAAAAGAGCTGGACGGAGAAGTGATAATTATTCATTGGGCAAGAAATGATTTTATTTATCACGCTGACAGTTTCGTAGCTGGCGACATGTATTTTTTTCCGACGCGACTACCTTTTACCGCATTTTTCGTACAGTAATTCCGATGTGTGTCGAAACGCTTCAAAATGTAAGTGAGATATCTCTTATCCGGACTTTGCGCAGGCCGTGGATTATAGTGACGTGAAAAAGGCGAGGAACTAGTCAGCTGGCCATACCTGTCAACTTATTTATAGCTCGACGTACAATAATTTATTTATCGACATCGCTTTCCGTTTCCCGAACCCGGATCTTTTTCATTTTTTCTGCCGCTTTGGAAAATCAAAAAAGCCCCTTTTTTTCTCAGAGATCATCTCTATCGTTTGACGTTACATTCTCTGACGAAGCTGGAACACGCGATTTGGACCGCGCCTCCTGAAAAGTCGTCCGTGTGCCAAGATAAAGGACAGAGCGCCGAGGATTGTCACAACTACATCAAAGTTTTGCTCAGTAATGGCAAAAGTCTCTTCACTTGCGGCACCAACGCGTTCAGCCCGCTTTGCACGTGGAGAGAGGTACTCGAAAAAATTCTATTCCCGATTTCCCTGCGGCGGTTTCAATTTTTCAGCGTTAAATTCTCAAACTCGATGCTCGAACTTTGTTATCAGATAGAGAACATAACAAGGGTAACCAGCGAAGTTCCCGGGGTCGCGATGTGTCCTTATTCGCCCCACGAGAACGTCACTGCTCTCCTGGCCAGAGATCCCTCCGGGGGATTGTTCACAGGGACTCCGATGGACTTTTCCGGCGCGGACTTTGCGATTTACAGAACCTTGGCCACTCCGAATCTCCGAACGCGTCAATACGACTCCAAGTAAACAATTTTTCCCGACGAATCGTTACGGCGATGATTGTATAATCGTTATTCGTAATTCAGGTGGTTAAATGACCCTCAATTCGTGGGCAGTTTCGAAACGGAAGACCACGTGTACTTTCTATTCAGAGAGTCGGCGGTGGAATACATCAACTGCGGCAAGGTAAAATCGGCATTCATAAAAACCTCGAAAATTCTAACGTATCCCAAAAAAAGTGGGACGTGTATCGAAGAGTTAATGACGGGTTCGAGACGGTAACAATCGAGCATCATTACATGTCCCGAGAATAAACACGCTCTCTTCTGTTATTCACGACTTTTTCTCCGATGGAAAAACGTCACGTTTTTCTCCGCGTCCTTTCCGGTAATTACAAGACCCGGGAACATCGGGAAAGGTCACGGCAATTACGCATTTCTGTACTGATTACGAGTAAATGACCTTTGGTTCCGTGGAAAAGCTCCGCTTGCACGTTTTCATGGAATTTTGTCGTCTTCGAAGGTCGTTTATCCGAGAATCGCGAGGGTATGCAAAAATGATCCCGGAGGTAGAATGGATCTCTGGACGACCTTCAGCAAAGCCCGGCTGAATTGTTCTCTCCCGGGAGAATTCCCGTTCTACTACGACGAGATTCAAAGCGCAGCGTACCAGCCCGACGAAGGCATTGTTTACGCAACCTTTACTACCCCGAGGTAAATTGATTTTTATCTCATTATAATCAAGATTATGCACGGACATTGAATAATGAACATATCTTTGGATGTTTCGCGGCTGATCGGAGGGAGATGGTAAAGATAAGAACTTATCTCGAGCGATGATAACGCCTTTTATAATCACGTAAAATATGCGCTTTTTCTAGTAACGCCATAGCCGGTTCCGCCATTTGCGCTTTTAACATCTCGTCTATAACCGCGTCGTTCAACGGACCGTACAAACATCAAGAAAACTCGGGCGCCGCTTGGGAAAGGAAAGTTATGCCTCATCAGAATAACCAGCAACGCTGCAACCAGCCGAAAACGAGCAAAGCCCACGACGTTTTCGACTACCAAATGTACCAACTCATGGACAACGCCGTGCAAAGTACCACGGCGAAACCTCTGCACACGACCGTTTTGGAAAGGTAACGAATGAAATACTTTTAGCGACTAAGAAATCGATGTAGAAGTGTTCGAACACGCTTGGGAGTAAACGGAACTTTTTTCCCCGCAGGTTCACGCACATCGCGGTGGACATGACGCCGACGAAAAGGCACCGCAGCGTCGTGGTGCTCTACGTGGCGACGACCTCCGGGCAAATCAAGAAAATTTCCGTGCTGCCTCGGACGCAAGAAACCTGCGTCGTGGAAGTTTGGGGCCCGCTTCCGTCGCCGGCGATTAGCCTGCAATTTCTCAAGGCCACGCAGAGCCTGTACATCGGCACGCAGACGGGTTTACTCAGGTACGATTGAAAGAAAAATGTCGAAAGAAAGAAAATAATCGGGTGGAATTGATAACAGAATCTCCGCGAGTCAATGTCACCGGCACAAAGGACGCCAATCGTGCTTGTCGGCTCAAGATCCGTACTGCGGTTACAACGAGCACTCCATGACGTGCGCGGAAGCGCCCAATCAGAATCACCTGGCGGAATATTGGCACCAGGAGATGTTCATGTGCCCGGTTTTAACGGACCCCGCGAACGGAGGCTGGGGCGCGTGGAGTTCCTGGCACGAGTGCCTCCAAGAACCCGTGGATCACGCTCGAACTCGGACCCCTCACTCGCGGAACTACGCCCTAAAAGAAGAAGTTCGTGCAGCATTTGCAACTTTGGAAAAGGCCGGAAAAAAGGGTGCAAATACGAATGTTGTGTTTCAGAACATGGACAAATG
>JABFQM010001510.1:0-20683 GCA_022816865.1 Zelostemma sp. ZL-2020
CTCAATGTTTCAAGCCCACCGACGGTGGAAATGTAATTCATAATTTTGACTGATGATATACAGACGCACAAAATGTGTTACTAATTACACATAAAGAACACATAATTCTCGCGCAAATAGATTTTCTAAAAAGTCAAAATCGAGGGCGTAACGGCGATGGCGGTGCTGGCTTCACGTTCCGCCAGCACCGCCAGTTTGAAGTTACATGTTTTTCGATAACGGTAATACACATAAAGAGCACATAATTCCGATGTCAAAAAATGTTCACTTAACTGAAAATTGAAGACTTTACAGCAATGGCGGTGCTGAGTTCACGTTCCGCCAGCACCGCCAATTACAATTCCAATTTTGATTGATAAGGAATACAAAATTTGAAAAATGAAACCTTCTAAAAACGAAATAAGAGGATTTTCGGTCGAGAATGAGGATTGAGAAAAATTAACTATAAAGATAACAGTAGTTACTCTATGCCGATTCTGGACCCAGATTCCTGCACCGGCATGTTACCGACACTTGATGGGATGGCGGTTGGGAGGGGGTATGTGAGAATTAGAATGGCGATTTTCGGGAGAGTGGGCTGAGCGATGAAGAGAGAGGCGAGGTGGGGTCGTGGGGATAGAAAGTAATCCACATATGTCATCGATTGTCTCATTTCAAGATGACAGCGCATTAGTGAGAGGAGGGAGTGTTTCAAATATGGTCACACTGATACATAAGACGATTAGAAAGGAAATGTTCAGGTCCATGAAGGGGATAATTAATTATTACGCCTGTCATCTCGAAGAATTAGAAGTTGATGGATGAAGGAGTAGATGATTTGCGTATTATGTAGGTCAAATGGTTATTTTTCAGTCGAGCTGTGTAGATTCGAAGGTCCCACGTTAAAGGATATTTTGCGAGAGTTTTTGCAGAAAAAATTATTATGAATAAGAGAAAATAGGAAGGGGGATGTGTATATAAATTCAGGTCAGAAGATTTCGTCAGCAATATTGTTTAATCGTTGCGTAGACCATAGACTCACAAATATTCGATAATCAAGATGGGAATGTAAGACTGTCAGAAACTTTTGCAAATTTTTGAGAGAGCATATCGATTGTTAAGAAGTCAACAAAATCAATCGGAGATTCAAATGTGGGTGAATAAGTGCCAACGCAGTCAGCAACAACTGAAGAAGATTTTGAAGCGTCGAAATATCTCAGTCGGATGCAAAATGAGAATAATAAATACGATTGCTTTGATGAAATCACTAGTTAATAAAATGAGAAATTCTAAAAAATCGGGTTCGGGTTTAAATGTAGAAAAGGGGAAAAAACTAAGTGAGCGTGTGAAATGGGAGGATTTGGGATCGGCATTTGAAAATCGTGTAAAAACAGCTGTTGTAAGTAATTTAGTTCATAAGGATTTCATTTCTTTTCTGGAAGATGTGAAAAAAACATTCCGGTATCGTATAAGAAACATTTTAAAGAACGAGAACAGTCTAAAAATAAATGTTACTTTTAATGCAAAATTCAAACTTTTTCACGGTGATGAAGAAGACGTTGAGGAAGTGAAACATTTCACTACTGAAAATTGTATTCTTTTGCAATCAGATAATAGCAACGATTGGTTTAATGAGAATGTGAGAGAAAAAATGATGATTAAAGTAGAAGAATTTGCTGAGAGACAATCAGGATGGGCAATGAGTGAACTAGTCAATGTTATTTTTAATATAAATAGATATATTCCTTTGTCGGGTGGTGTATTTACATATGCAGCTCTACCGAAATCTATACGTGATAAACATGCTTGTGTGAACGTAAAAAATTCCGACGAATATTGTTTTTTGTGGGCAATAATGTCTGCTTTGTTCCCCGCAGAGCAACACAGTGATCTTACGAATTCTTATCCTCATTTCGAGGATGTTTTACATTATGAAAGTTTTACTTTCCCAATGCGATTAAAAGATGTTAAAAAATTTGAAGTGAAGAATGATCTTTCCATCAATGTTTACGGTTTAGCCGAGAAACAAAGTATTGTTCCATATTATTTAAGTAAATTTTTAACTTCCCCAAAGCCGACGATACATTTATTATTGATAACTTCGGAAAATTATGATGAGCAAAGAGATGAGAACGTTCAGTCAAATCATTATTGCTGGATAAAAAATTTGTCTCGGTTGACAAGCTCGAATCTTTCGAATCACGGTCATTCCATGTTATTTTGTGATAGATGTTTGTCACATTTTCATAGTGAAAGTTCATTACTTCAACATCAAAGCGATTGTTTTATCATGAATGATATTCGCATGGATTTTGTTGAAGAGGACAAAAAATTCTTAAAGTTCGCAAATTTCAATAATAAAGAAAAAGTACCTTTTGCTGTTTACGCTGACTTGGAGTGTGTTCTTGAAAAAGTTGAGAACGATGAAAAGGGTATTTTTCAAAAACATATTCCAATGAGCGTTGGTTACTACACGAAATGTGTATACAACGATTCGCTTTCGCATTATTCTAGTCATCGTGGTACTGATTGTATAAAGTGGTTCATGGACAAGCTACAAACCCTTGCAATGTATGCTAACGGGGTTTCCCAAACGATTGTTCCGATAAGCATGACTGAAGAAGATAAAATTGATTTTGATTCAGCAGTAACTTGTCATATTTGCGAGAAAAAATTTGAAATTGATGACATCAAATGTCAAGATCATGATCATAAGACAGGGTGCTACAGAGGAGCAGCGCATAATGCTTGCAATTTAAATTATAAGGAACCGTGTACGATTCCAGTGGTGTTTCATAACTTTTCAGGTTATGATTCTCATTTTCTCATCAGAGAAATCGTTAGTTCATTCGAGGGAAAAGTATCAATTATCCCATCAAACATGGAAAAATTCATTTCATGTACTAAAGCAGTTGCTGGAACAAATATTAAATTACGATTCATTGATTCGTTTAGATTTATGTCTAGTAGTATTGATAAATTATCAAGCTACCTTGATGTTTCCGATAAGAAAATTACAAAATCTCATTATACCAATGAGTCGGAATTTAATTTAGTAACGAGAAAAGGAATTTTTCCATATGATTATGTAAACTCTATGCGCAAGCTCGATGAAACCAAACTCCCGCCTCAGGAAGATTTTTTCTCGCAATTGAATAATACAAGTGTAAATGATCATGATTATAAACACGCGCAACTCGTTTGGGAAACATTTAGTGTAAGAAATTTGGGTGAATTTTCAGATATTTATTTAAAAACGGATGTTCTTCTTTTAGCTGATGTTTTTGAGAATTTTAGGGAAACATGTATGAAAGTTTACAAACTGGATCCCCTGCATTACATTACGGCGCCTGCTCTTTCATTCGATGCTATGCTAAAATATACAAAAGTAGAACTGGAACTAATACGAGACCCTGAAATGATGCTTTTTGTGGAAAAAGGTATTCGAGGTGGCATAACTCAAGTAAATTTAAAATATGCTCGTGCTAATAATCGATACATGGGAAATGATTTTGATCCCACGATGGATGAAAGTTTTCTCATGTATTTAGATTGTAATTCGCTTTATGGGACAGCCATGACAAATCCATTACCGCAAAGTGATTTTTCGTTCGTCGATCTACATTTAAATGAAATTTTAAAAACACCTAAACTTTCACCACATGGATATATCGTGGAATGTGATTTGCTTTATGATCATGCACTTCATGAGCTCCATTCTGATTTTCCTCTGGCACCTGAAAATAGAATACCTCCACAAGAAGGATCAAAAACTTCAAAATTATTGTGCACTTTATTCGATAAAAAGAAATATGTAGTTCATTATGAACTACTTAAATCATACGTCAATTTAGGAATAAAAGTCGATAAAGTTCACAGAGTTTTGAAATTCAAACAGGCATGTTTTCTGAAAGAATATATAGATGTAAATATCAATATGCGAAAGAAGGCTGAAAACGAATTCGAGAAATCTTTCTTTAAACTAATGATAAATAGTATTTATGGCAAAACATTGGAAAACTGTCGAAAATATCGAGAAGTCAAGGTGGTAACTTCTTGGGATGGGCGATATGGAATGCGAAAAATGATTGCCGATCCGCGCTTTCACCGTTCCAGCATAATCGAGGAAAATTTGACGCTTGTCGAGCTGAAAAAAAAGAAAGTACTTTTCAACCGTCCTATTGCCATTGGCTTCTCGATCCTTGATTACGCTAAGCTCTTAATGTATGATTTCTTTTACAATTATTTGAAAAAAAAATTTCAAAATAACATAAAACTAGCGTATCACGATACCGATTCATTTCTCTTCTACGTAAAAAATATGAATGCTTATGACTATATAAAGCGTGATTCTCAATTTTTCGATACGAGCGATTATGCAATACCAAATCCTTACGATATTCCACGCAAAAATGCAAAAGAATTGGGAATCTTCAAAGATGAAATGAAGGGTAAAATTATTAAAGAATTCATTGGTCTAAGACCCAAGTGTTATTGCATCCGACTGTTCGAAGATTCTTCGACAGAATTGAAACGAGCGAAAGGTGTGACGAAGGCGACCCTCAATGAAATAACGTTCGATGACTACCTGTGGTGCCTTGAAAATCAAAAAGGTGTTAAACGAGTACAGAAACAGATTATCAGCAAAAGTCACAAAGTGTATACAAAAAGTCGAGAAAGAATAGCACTATCATGGAACGACGATAAAAGAGAGTTCAATTACACAACGATGGAATCAAAACCATGGGGGTATAAAGAAGTGATTGGCGAATAACTCTTGCGTACGCTCTCTTTCAAGTTAGAGGGGGGGTCATCATATAAAATGCGAATCAACAGATGAGAAGACATCTAGTAATACTCTCGCAATCGAAAAGTAAGTTTTCGGGCAAGTTCTGAATGAATTTATCAAATATTAGGACGTGACAATCCTAATAATCGAAAAATTTATTTTTGTTTCAGGAAAAACTATAGAGATAATGAGTGGAGATTATTACAGGCTACGCATGAAGTTTCTAGTTCCTCGAGAATGGATAGTTTCTTGTCGAGAGGAGCAGGTATACACAATCGTGAGGCATGCCGAAAATTTGTTTCAAACGATGGAGGTGTCCAATCCCGAAGCCAAGGTGATCGTGGACATAGGACGAGTGTGTACAGTTATGCAGAAGGAAACTCCCCCAATTTACACTTTCGATGAGGATGAAGATGATCTTTTCATCTTTCGCAATATTACCGAGATCGATTCGGAAGAACTGTCGGATTGTCTACGAAACGGATTTTTATTCAAAGATTTAAGATGCGCTGTAGAAGAATGATAAATAAAGCTCGTAAATTCACAAATTAATGTGGTTTTTATTCCTCTCCCTCCCCCTTTACACACCTCTTAATCAACAAAATATTATGAACAAAACATCAATTGAATATCATCATTTATATTTTCACATCTTATACTTCTACGAATTTGGTTCTGTAAAGTTTGTCGACGACGCATTCTTTCATCGGTGAAATGCGACTTTATTGCCTCCTGGCCACCTTCCACTAATTCGGGGTCCAACCCTGCTGCCATCAATACCCCCAGTTTCGTGGGGGCCTCTTCGAAAAACCTGTGAAACGACAAAACATGTCTTACTTTGAAGAAGATAAATAAAAGTAAATGTCTCTCACCAATTAAGAATGTATACCATTATACATTCATAATGTGTATGTTGCTTATGTCGCTCGAGGAACTTCATAGTTTGCCCAGTTATCCTCCCAAACTCTATGCAGTCTTTTGTTGCACCTCGATGCACACACTTTAGGTGGCTCATTGCATATAACGCGCCCTCTATGAACTCCAACGAGGGGTTGTTCATTACTTTAGCGTCAAACATGTTTTTTTTCTCTTTTAAATCTAGAGTATTTTTTCTTAGCTGACTCTGACTTTTGACTGAGGAGCAATGGAAAAAGACCTTGCTTTTATATCCATGAAACGTACTTTTGATTTCTTTCAAGTCAATGCTGATGAGATGTAAATAATTTCAAGTGGATTTCCTTAGTGCGTGGGAAAACCCTGACGAATTTCGACTAATCAATTTTTGATCAATACATGAAATCATATCCGTTATTTTACAGAAGGAGTAATTATTTCAGTTAATTCAGTTTCTCCGTTTCATTTCAAAACTCTGTTGTAAGACGAAGGAAAGGAAAAAAAAATCACTTACAATAAATGATTAGCGAATAATTCATCAATTTCTGATACACACATAAAATTATATCATGGGGCTTTCAAAATATACTTTCCTTTACACAAGGTGGTTTTTTATTATTGACATAAATAAAAAGAGGACAAATCTACATTTTTGAACATTAATTTTTTACCGCTTTTTTAAAAAACTCTGTTTCATGACGAAGGAAAGGAAAAAAATGACCTCTGAATAAATGTTTGGCGTATGATTTTATCAATTTCGGATCAACACGCAACGAGTGACTTGAGAAAAAAATTTTTCTTTTACACTGGAAAGGTGCGCGTTGTTATTATAAATAGAATTAGAGAAGGTCAACCGACTATATCGAAAGTAATTTTTGCATACAAGGTTTGAAAATATGTTCCATCACTTTTTGCGACTGTGTTCCCCCCGCCCCCATCAATACATTTATTGTGTGATACTTTACGTTTTGGGCAAACAAGTTGAGAGAGAGAGAGTGAATAAGTATTTGGTATATAAATCGTGATGTTTCAGCGAAGAAGCAACATTAAACCAGAGTAGCTAGTTCCGACTCCATAGTATTCACTATAATGGATTTATCCTTTTTAAACAAAATTGGGGCTGGCCTACCGACATTTCTACCTACTTCTCCTATATCTTCGATGAAAATAAACATTAAGTATAACATCCTCGACGTGCGTCGAATAAAAACGAAATTCGGTGATCGAATAGTCGTTGACGTGAAGGAGATTGGAAACGAAGAAGAAGATGCATTTTCCACATTTTTACCCGCAAGGATGACGAAGGAGATGACTGTGGATGTCGTTGCAGAGCTTAACAAATTGTCCACCGATAAAAAACTTCGAATGATGTATAAAGGAGGAAAATATAACGTGGTGGAGTTTGAAAATGACGAATAAAATACCAAATGTAATTAGTTTATGAGATCTTGAATAAAAGATAATTATTTGAAAAAAAAAATCAAAACGTCTATTATTTAATCATGCATAGGATTTAGTGGGGAAGGAGAGAGAAAAGGCGTTTTTTTTGTCAACTTAATTTTTATTTACTTCCCAAAAGTCTATTACACAGTTTTTGTAATTTAATTAAACATTTTACACAATTTTTGCGATTCGGTATGAGAACATCGAGAGAATCATCTCCTATGATCTTGTAGTGATCCATGCAATGTAAGCACATAACAATATCGAAGTCAGAACGCAATTGCGGTGATAACTTATGATATATGAATGGAACATCATGTTCAAATAGCTCGATTATCATCCATTTGGGAATCGTAGAAAGTTTCTCCTTACTCAAGGCACGCAATCCGCTTACATCGAGAGAAAACATTTTTTCGTTCCACACAGAAACAACTAAACTAAATTTAAGCCGAAAGTAATGTTTATATAAGGGTCCAGCGTTATGAAGAGGGAGTGTCACCCACCCCCACTACCACTACTTTTTTCAACAATTGACAATTCTTAAACGCGCAATTTGATGAACTATGATTACCAAACGGACATTCAAATGTATGTAGATTTTTTTTTTTCATCTCAACGAGCGATGATTCGAATTTCTTTGCAACAACAACAACAACAACACAAGACAAACGACTGTTTACAAATTGAGAAATAAAAATTTTCTTCTCAATGCTTTCAACATATATTTCCTTACACACTATTGAATTGAGTATAGGTCCAAGATTATCATATGATTCGTAACCGCAATCCCAACTTACATTATGCAAAATTCTCGTCATCCATAAATTGGTTGCCCTCATTTTCACGGGTAAATCGTCGAAACGAAATGGTGCTCGAAACATATAGTGCTCGGGTATATTGTCACTTTCCGAAATAAATGCTAATTCCTTGACAATTATATTATTATTTTCTGGGCTACGAAAACCTTGAATGTCGAGAAAGTAACGAGACATTTTTTCACACAAGTTTTTGCACTCTATTCGTCAAAGGAGTGTACTCCACAATGCGATCGTGAAGAATGAGACAGTATGCACTCGTGTTTTGCGGGAAATTAGCTGTTGTCTCGATTTCTATACGTAAATCGATAGAAGCGCTTTTAAGTGACTCCGATTGGTGAGAGCAGTCAAAGACGAAAAGAGGCGCGTGCTCGAGAAATTCTTGCTTATTTAGTAATGGTTCGGAACGCAATTTGTTATAATATGTCTGTTGGAAATCCATGTACATTTGATAAAGTGTTGAAAATTGATTGCGACTAAAGTCAATGTTCAAATTTTCGTATGGGAAGCTTGCGGAGTTGAGAAAGAGTTTAACATCGCGCACGCTGCATTGATCAAACCGACTAGCGTTCGCAGTTGCTCGGTTCTTTCGCCCGATTTGAAAGCCTAAAATGACGTAACGTGGTTTTTCCAACTGAGTACTCGATTTTACCGACCACACGGTTCTTTGGCTAGCAGGTAGAGAGGGATAATCATAAATACTCCATGATCTGAAGGGGATTGCGAGTGACTTGTCCTTTGCAATGTAATTTAGCATATGTACTTTTTCCTCATCACTCAATTTCACATGTACCATTCTCCACGCAATTTTACTAACAGCAATTTTACAATCTTCTTCTTGAGTTTGGATAATGGCATTAGTATCACTGTTGGATCGCACTAAAATTAACTCATGCTTTGCATTTACAATAAGTTTTTTAAAATCTTCGCAGAAACCGAGCAACATACCGAGAGGAATATTAATTTCGAAATTTCCCCCTGCATCGATCAAAGTCTTCGTTTCCAAAACTCCAAGCCAGCCAGCATTCGCACTCGCCTCACTCTCATTCAACGAAGCAAGACCTTTCATCAAACTTGTGATTCCCAAATTTTTCGTGCCATCGATTTGTACGGAATTGAGCTCATATCGAATCTCCTCGAAAAGATGACAAATAGCGTTATTAACGAATCGAGTAAACTGTACGGCATTCCCATCGGCACGCTTAATTTGACCGACAATTTGTAATGAACTTCGGGATGGTAAAATACAAGCATCTTGGTTCTGAATGGTGATTCGGATTTCATCGTTGTTATTGAAAGATACAGGTCCGTATGATTGATGACTGTGTACATCCCACTGAGCTATAGACTCGTCAAGGATGACCGGGGAGTCGATGGCGATAATTTCCCTTTCCATGGTGAAAGAACGTAGACAAGAATGACACAGCAACAGCAGGGACAATTTTTTCTTGCCGTCTTTTTCCTTTGCCTTATTTTCGAACGCGAAGACCGATGCTTTTGAGGAATTGCAGGTTCCGTGTTGTCAGCACTTTCACGGTCCGTTTCACACTGATCCTCTCGTTGCATTGTGCGCCGTGTTTATAACCCGTTTGATTGTAAACTATTCCCATTTTTTCAAATGTAATCTTACGGTGATAGTTTCACCACGAAAATTCAATGATTTCCCGTCTTGGTCGACAAGGCGCAATTGCAAACGATCAATTGACTTAGATGTAACAGGCATATAAATTACTGTAGAGGGACGTTCTATAATTTTATAACCAGCTGGGACGCTTGGAAAAAATGAATAAATCGTGTGTACAGGGAGATTATTCAAATATGCTCTGGAGGTTATATTACATTCAACTCTTATAGCATTTACACTCAAAATCTGCACTCCGGAATCGGAAATGTGAAGTTTATCAGCCTCGAGCAGGCGAGGAGAGAAACCCAATAATTCTCCTATGCTATCCCTATGAGTAAAATCAATCACTTGATTGCTCTTTATCTCGGTGCACAGTGTATTGTTGTTTGCATTCAAGGTTAAAGTTATATTTGATCCAGCAAGTTGCTGCTGCAAATATTCATTAATATTTTCAATTTCATAACAACCAACCGGAATTTCTAGTACTTTATCTCCTATGTGAAATTTATTATTACCCTCGTCTATATTAGGTATAGAGTTGAAAACCAAAAGCTCTATCAATCCGAGAACATAACGCTCAGATGCTAAAAGTTCGATTGGAGGAAAATATTCAGCTTCCAAAATCGAAGAATTGCCTGATAATATCAAGAGACAGCTCTCACTCATTGTACGTTTAATCACTTACTAATTGTAAATGTATCCTGTCCTTCTTTATATAGAGTACCCGCGAGGAATTTCAAGCATAAATGACCGCATACAAATGTACCATAGTTTTGATAACGTGTATAATTATACTTGACCGCATCTACATCGAGATAATCCATTAATTCTAGAGGTGGTTTGAAATTTCCAAATGGATCGAAATAAATTACTTCTTTTCCATTACGCGTGAAACACGTCCAATGAGTACCAGTGCTCTCCTTGTTATCCAGATTGATAATTGCAGATTCTTGCTTGAAAGACTTTCTTCGTGGTAGAGCGTTGCGCATATAAACACCCGAAAAGTGCGGAATTTTCAAAATTTCAGCATACTTTATCAAATCAAAATTAGTTAATGGTCTCCGGGGTAAAATTACTTTGATTTTTTTTTTTTTAACTTGGTTATATTACTATGATTTAAAGTCAAGCCCATGCCAGACTTGTAGGGCCGAAGGTATAATCCATGACCTAATGCGATACTTTCGATGCTTCTGTTATGTCTTTTACTCTCTTCCAACTCCTTCGCGGCTGATTTATAGCTATTCATCGCCTTGAATACATTAGCTAGACCACCCGTGACTGTACCAGCGGCGGAGAGAGCAGCAAGAATCGGTAGAACGGGGAGAAAGCCTCCCACCTTTGGTACAGGTAGAATTCTCGGCACGCTTAGATATTTTTTTCCACCTGCTTTTCTGACCGCAACACGAGCGGCAAGCATAGCTGCTTTGACGGGATCCATCCCAGCCTTTGTTGAACGTTTTCTCACTTCACTAATGATTTTTCTTAGTGATACATTCTTTTTCTTCTTCTTCCTCTTGTCAAGCCCAGCACCAACAGCTCGCTTCATTTTCATAATACCAGTTACGAGACTCGCGGAAGCTCTCTCACCCCAGCTAGCAGATTTGTCTGTGGCCCTTTTCCAAGCTTCGTCACTCAAAATACGATCCGCTTCGTGTCGTGCTGCGAGATTATCTTGATTTTTCGAGTATGCGATATCGTGTTTTCGACAACTCGCATCCAATGGATTTTTCGGTATGTCTCCTCGATCCAGTCTTTTCTTTAGTTTTGTACCTGGCCCGCAAAATCTTGAAAAAAAAAAATCCATGTACATACGTTAACTTACAATCATTTTAACGACAAAAGCGAGAGAAAACTTACTTATAACTAGGAAGATGTAATTCGAAGGGAAGATTGTTGATAGCAGAATTTATAAAACCTCCACCTTCACTTTTATGTATTAACATTACTATTGAACGCGAGCGACTGAAGGATTTTAGCTTTATTATCACGTATTTATAGTCAGTGAGTTCAGTTGTGAACAAGATGCGGTTTGAAAAACAACACACCGCTCTACCTGTAATCAATTTAGACGAACTCGCTGAGCAAAAAGTTGAACCAAAAAGACATGGTTCACTTTTACCGAATACTTTACGCATGCTTCTCGTGGGACCGAGCAACTGTGGGAAAACGAATGCACTACTTTCTTTGATTGTCGATCCCAATGGTTTGCGCTTCGAGAATATCTACTTATATACAAAAACGTTAAACCAGCCGAAATATCAGTTTCTGCGAAAATTGCTTGCTTCCACGAATTGTGTGAAATTTTTCTCCTTTTGCGAGAACGAAGAAGTTGTGAGCCCACGCGAAGCGTTGTCGAATTCTTTGTTTATATTCGATGATATTGCTACGGATCCACAGAGTAACGTGCGCGCATATTTCAGCACAGGTCGTCATCAAAATGTCGACTCGTTCTATTTGTCACAATCTTACACCCGAATACCGAAACATCTTGTACGCGACAATGCTAATTTTCTCATTATTTTCAAGCAAGATGAAACGAATCTTCGTCACATTTACGATGACCATGTGAACACTGACATGACTTACACAAAGTTCAAAGATTTGTGTTTAGCTTGTTGGAAAGAGAGCGAACATGCTTTTGTGGCGATAGACAAGGATAGATCACTTAACGAGGGTAGATATCGAAAGGGATTCGATTGCTTTATAAAGGATTTGTAATTGCTCCCTTCACGTTAGTTAGGTTTTACTTGTTTTACCGTGAGCATGTATGCGAAAAAACAAGACGTACTACGTAAAATTGCTCGAGCGAGTAATTACATACGTAGAAAGCATCGAATGATCAAAACAGGGCGAGACGCGTCTGAACAAAATGTAAAGGATTTCCTTAAACCCGTTGTCCAACCACTTCAGCAATTGATTGCGGAACATAAGCCGGAAACTAGTAAAAAGAAAGTTAAGAAGGAAACGAAGACGGAAATAAAATCAGAATTAGCTGATGATTATGATGACTTTAAGACTGCATACGATGATGATGATGATGACGTTGCGTACAACCAAAATCTCAGCGAGGATGAAGAAGAACTGAAGTTGGAGAACGAGATGAAGAAGAAGAAGAAGAAGTCCTACAAGGAAATTTCTCCAATATTAACACAATCTAATAGAAATAAAAATAAATATGGTTTCTTAAGCAGCACGAAACATAATTTATCTTTCGCTTCTGATAATACTGACGTTGAGAATGAGGAAAATATGAAGAGGGATTCAAGAAAAAAATCAATCGATGTATATGATTGGAGTAGTAGTAAAAGATCAATAAATAAAACTCATAATAATACAATGGAAAACGCTGAAAAAGAAGAAGAAGAAGAAGAAGAAGAAGAAGAAGAAGAAGAAGGAGAAAACGAATCTGAAATTAAGCAAACGAGTATTGAAGATCAAACCTTGGAGATGGAAGAGCTCATTAACAGTTATGTTGGAAAGGTTGAGAAAAAACATAAGGATTTCGATATGGTGACTGGTGTGCGAAAACTTGTAAAAGGTTTACACGTTGGAAATGCCTTGATAAGCTTCGATCGTAATTTCATTGAAGTTGGTGGAAAAAAATATCGTGCCAGCAAAGGTCTAATGGAATTGTTATTCAAAAAATCACCAGATCAAAATCTCGTGAAAGATAGTGATTTGCAAAATTATAAATATATTATTTCTACCACGAATGCACACAGAAAAAACTATGTGCATGACGGCTCTATAAGATCAACCAATACCAACAAATTTAAAAATTTTATTGGTAAAATGTTTGAAGTGAAGGCGGGAAAAGGCTTGCCTCGTTACATGATCGAAGCTAGAAAGAGAAAACCAATCGATTATGTATATTGGGATGATCCAAATGAATTAGTCGATCGTTTACGTTTATTAATGGCTACACGAAGAGCTGGAAACACCAATCACGCGAATGAAATCATCTCAATCATCGAAGAACTCAGGGAAAGTAAAATTATATATTAAGCTCGTGACTCTCGAAAAATCTATCAGTTATGCAATGACTGTCAGCATTTTTGGAACTCCCGAAATTCAGCGTCAACGAGGTGGCAAGCAGGGTCCACCTGGGAATGGGTTTAAATTAACTCCCGAGGGGAATTTCAACATAGAAAAAAAGCGATTGTCGAACGTCGGGGAACCTACTGATTCTCAAGATGTTGTTACACTAAGAAGACTACGTCGTGCTGTTACATCATTGAAAAACGAGCTTCAAGCAACTGAAGTTCAGAATAAACTACAACATGCAATAGAGAGAGACCGTTTCGATCAACGTCATGCCGAGAATATCCTCAATATCGACACGCGTCTGTTTGTTTTGGAAACGCAAATTAAAAAACTTGAACCAGCGCTGGAAAGTCATCTTAAAAAGGCTCTGGAAGACAGGAAGCAGGATGACTCACTTCAGGCGCGTCATGCTGATAACATCATGAATATTGACACCCGATTGAAACAGTTAGAAAACCGGGGGCCGAATGATTCCTCACAGAAACGTGATGCGGAGCACATGCTGAATAACGACTCTCGGTTAAAAAAGATTGAAAACAGAATTGATAAAATACAGGGAAGGTTCGACGAGGAACAGAGACAGGACGATCATATTCGGGAGATGGCAGAGAAAATGGAGAAAATGAATAGTGAATGATTCTCTCCAGAGACGTCGTGCTGAGAACATCATAAATATTGGTTCTCTGTTAAAAAATTTTGGAAAAATTAAATAAAAGACAATGGACCAAGCTCGAATAGATCTTGTAAACGAACTTCACGCTCCTGCAAGACGGAATTATAAACGCCGATCGGTTGACATTCGTGATATTGATGAAACATTTTCCGCTGATCTTGTGGATATGTCGGTCTATGCGGATGAGAATGAAGACCACAAATTTATTCTTACGGTCATCGATAATTTCTCCAAATTCGCCTGGGCCAGACCATTAAAGAGTAAATCAGGTAAAGACGTGAGCAGCGCTATGGCCAGCATTCTCAGAGAAGGACGAGCTCCGCAAAAGTTACACGTCGATCAGGGAAAAGAATTTTATAATTCAACGTTCCAATCTCTCATGAAAACTTACAAGACTCATATGTACTCAACGTTTAGCCCTCTGAAAGCCTCGATTATAGAACGCTTCAATCGTACATTAAAAACAAAAATGTTTAAACAGTTCAGCTTGCGTGGAAATTATGAATGGCTTGAAATGTTGCCAACTCTAATCACACAGTATAATAACACGAAACATTCTAAAATTAGGATGAAACCGATTGATGTGAATGTAAAAAATGCAAAAAAACTTCGCTTAAAAGTATACATGAAAAACAGATATATAATTAATACAAACGCGAATCGATTTAAAAAAGGTGACAAAGTGCGAATTAGTAAGTCAAAAAATTTATTCGATAAAGGTTACTTACCGAACTGGAGCACTGAAATATTCACAATCACGCGTATCAACAATACAATACCAATAACTTACGGACTTAAAGATTATCGCGATCAGCTAATTCAAGGCTGCTTTTATGAAAAAGAATTGCGGAAAACCACGCATCCTGACATTTACCTCGTCGAGAAAATTGTTAAAAAACGGGGTAATAAATTACTTGTCAAATGGCTTGGATTCGACGAATCACATAATTCATGGATAGATAAGTAAAATGTAAATTAGATATATTTGTGACGCTGAATAAATGAAAAAAATTTAACATACATTATGAGTTTTTTATTCTCCTTCTTGACCATGTAAATATTTTTTGCGAAGAAAAACCTTTCACGATTGAAAAATAACCATTTGACCCACATAATACGCAAATCATCTACTCCTTCATCCATCAACTTCTAATTCTTCGAGATGACAGGCGTAACAATTAATTATCCCCTTCATGGACCTGAACATTTCCTTTCTAATCGTCTTATGTATCAGTATGACCATATTTGAAACACACCCTCCTCCCACTAATGCGCTGTCATCTTGAAATGAGACAATCGATGACATATGTGGATTACTTTCTATCCCCCCGACCCCACCTCGCCCCTCTCTTCATCGCTCAGCCCACTCTCCCGAAAATCGCCATTCTAATTCTCACATACCCCCTCCCAACCGCCATCCCATCAAGTGTCGGTAACATGCCGGTGCAGGAATCTCTAGCCAGAATCGGCATAGAGTAACTACTGCTTTGGTCACTGGAGTCTGACGATATCTCGTCAGATTTTTCGCGCACTTCTTCGCTTATTTTATTCATAGCTTCCTTCTTTAAGCTGCGAATTTTCTTTTTCTCTGCTTCAATTTTGTTATTTTTCTATTTCTGTGAAATTTAAAATCATACATTTCGATAGTTCTATGAAACCTTGCAGATTTTCATCAATCGATATTTTACTTAAAACACAAACAATAAACTTACATCATTCGTCTTATTTACATTTTCATCCTCGTCGGAACCTTCAGAAGAATACCTCTTTCGTTTATAACGCTTTCTTTTTTCTCGCAATGGCTTGGGTTCGTTTTGCGATTTTATTTTCTTCCGAGCCTTATCCAACACTCGCAGTTCATGGATTTTACACGTGATAGCATTATCATCATCTGAAATTTGTTACAAAAAATTACTAAAAACAAAAAACAAGGGAAAATTCTAACTAAAAAAATACATCAACATACGAAATAATGTATAAGGCAACGTAAGAATGGATTTTAAAAAATTATGAAAAATCGCTAAAGAATAGACTACTTTTCGAGCCTAATTTTGACGTTTAATCTATCCTGGAAAAAAATGTACGACGCGTATTTTCACGTCGTTATACGCAGCGTAGTTCGCGTCGTAATACGCGTCGTAATACGCGTCGTGAATGAAAAATATTGAAAATAATGAATAAAAATGGTTATATTAATATTATTCATTGATTAATAATGTTTCCGTGATCCATAATTGTAATTTATTTTAGTTGAATCTTGTTCGATTTCATTTATCAATAAAGAAAGAGGAAAAATTGAATTTATTCAGTGCATTGTTTGCAACTACGAATGGAAAAAAGAAATAAAGTGTAAACAAAAACGAAAAAAGTAAGAAAGTTAAAAAAAGGAAAGAAGAAAGGCTAAAAAAAGGTAGAAAATGTCAAAAAACTGCGTCAGCGTTGCTCGTGGTCCATGTTTTTCTAAAAAAAATTGCTAAAAAGAAGCATGTTTAATATTCCCTGTAATAAGTCTCGAGGGATTTTTAAATATTATTCATTGCGGGATACACGTATAATTCCGTGGCTGAACCCATCAAATAATTTCTTAACGATTTTGTAGATTATCAAGGGTTTGTCGGAGAAATCGTACGAAATATTTTCTCCGATCACGGAATGTAGAAGCAAATCCGGTTTTTCGGCAAATCCGGCAAATCCGTAAGATTTCTCCGACGAACTCTTAATAATCTACAGAATCGTTAAGAAATTATTTGATGGGGTTAGTTACGGAATTTTACGTGCATCCCGCAATGAAAAATATTTAAAAATCCCTTGAGACTTATTGCAAGGAATTTGAAACACGCTTCTTTTCAGTAATTTTTTCCAGAAAAGGATGGACCATGAGCGACGCTGAAGCAGTTTTTCGACATTTTCTGACATTTTTGAGCCTTTCTTCTTTCCTTTTTTCGTTTTTTTTCAAACTTTATTCCTTTTTTCCATCCTCAGTTGCAAACAATGCACCGAATAAATTCAATTTTTCCTTTTTCTTTATTGATAAATGAAATCAAATAAAATTTAACAAAAATAAATCACAATTATTCATCACGAAAACATTATTAATCTATTATTAATATCAATATCACCATTTTTATTTATTATTTCTAATATTTTTCATTTACGACGCGTATTCCCATGAAAAAATGTCGTCAAAAAATTGGAGATCGTCAAAATATTGACGATCGCCAATTATCTATTATTGACGATCGTCAAAAATATTGACGACCGTCAAAGAATATTGACGATCGCAAATTATTGACGATCGTCAATTATTAACGATCGTCAAAAAAATATTGACGATCGCCAATAATTTTGACGATCGTCAAAAAATTGGAGCGAATTCGTCAATATTTTTTGACGACATTTTTCCATCGGTTACGACGCGAACTACGCTGCATATAACGACGTGAAAATACGCGTCGTATATTTTTTCCCGGAATACCACGAGTAATGTTTCTCTATGTTTTTATAATTTTTTCATTTTCTCATTATTGTTAAGGTGCAGAGTAATTTACGATAATTTATTCTTCACCTGAATGCATCACAACAAATCCTTCGTAACGTTTCTTTTGCCACAAAAATCGCACCGTATCTCCGATTTTTACACTTTTTTGGTCGCAGAAAACATCGCTGTTCTCCACTTTGCAATAAGAACTATCCGCGATACATTCTATGAAATACATTTTGCATGCGTAGTACGAGTAGCACGAAGATACGAAGAAATATCCGGCGCGTTGCTGAAGTAATTCTATTGTTGTAATTCCGAACAAGAAAATCGTGAAAATGCCGAAGACCACGAGATATTGCACGCGAATCCCAACGTTAACGTACAGAGGGTGCGTTAATCGACTGTCGAACGATATCGAAAGAGATCGATAACAAAAACAGACGAATATTTTTGCCTCTTCTACATCAGCTATTTTGCTGTCTGTATTTACCATTTGAGAAATCTATTCATTCCACATATCGTGAAGAAATAATGCGCTTGCTAGTACGGTGAGTTTCTAGTTCCTTCTTGTATATTGATTAGAGGATTATTTGTATGATAATTTATAACCGTCAAATTCTATTATTTTCAACTTCATGCAACTAATAACAAGAATTTCGGTTCATTATGATGATTTGTTGATATTTTTTCAATTCACTAGTTCCTAGAAAATGCTATTTTCGAAGAAAGATAATAAAGTTTCGTTCATAAAGTATAAGTATCTGCATGTGAATAATATATAACTCCATTTTCCTAGTTCTTGAAGATGAGCTGAATAGCAGAATCGCGTGTATCACAGCCTCTAAGTGAATATTCAATTAAAGCAACACACAATGTTACCTGGAAATAGTCGATCTTATTCCGACGAAGTACCTGCTAAAAGAAAATATAAAGTTTGGAAAGACGATCCCAACACAAAGGTTGATCAATTTTTCATTAATTCATTATGTGATTTTATAATTTGCATGCTAAAATAATAATCGTAATACACGTTTACTGTACACTATCAATGTATTTTATTTATGTGACTTGACTTTTCCTGTTTATATTTAGATTCCACGAGCAACATATGAACGTCACAAAAAGCATGTACGCAATCTTTTCCTAGGAGATTGTGAACTCAGTGAAACAAGCAGCAATAGCAGTAATGACGAAAACTGGTCTGAAAATTCTCACGATGAGCTTCTCGATCTGGATAGTAATCTTGATCTCGATAATGAGCTCAACAGAGATGACGTCACTTCCAGCGATCATCATGTTACTGATCAAAATTGCGACAGTAGTGATGACAGCGACGACGACATTTTGGAAATAAATGTTCACAGCTCTATTGTGCACAATCTCGTTGGCGTCCTCTATGATAATAGTGAGATTTCTGTGAGACGAGCAGTTTTAATGGTAATGGATTTGTACATTGTGCACAAACTTACAAAATTTGCACTGCGAAGCATTTTGAAATTGCTACAAATGCTTCTTCCGTCACTTAACAATATGCCAAAAACGTTATTTCGATTATTTCAATTTGTCAAAAATGCCGCACCTCTTTGCAATGTCATCAGACATTACTGTTGTAGAAAATGTGTATCATACAACGGTACTGATTCCACAGTGAAAGTTTGCTCATCATGTTTGAAAAACGGAGGCATGTTTCACTTTTTTAAATTAGATTTTATTGATCAAATAAGGTTCCTATTCGAAAAAGAAAACCTCGCTGACAAATTATGTGTTCCATCTTTAGAACCAAATCGATAACTTCGGCCATGTTATAAGATTGTTGAGTATCCGAAAACAGAATTCCTCATACCTTGTGTTGTAAATATAGTTATTTTGAACTTTGGCGCCCGGGAAAACATCGCGCTTTCGATTCACGCGGTGTTTTCCGGGTGCATTTCTTCCGAATGAGGTCGTAATTTTGCAGGCCGAGTTTTCCGCGCTGAAAATGTCAGCAAGCGATAGTGGCAATCGAGGTACATTGTCGTGTGAGGAAAACTCTGAGGTAATTTTCAAGGAATTTTTTTTAACGTATGGATGTAAGGTATGAAATCCAGAGCACTGTTTGTCGTTAAAATATCAGTATCACTCGTATATTGATTATTATTACATCAAATTCATGTGTTTGGAAGAAAAGTGCGATTCAACTTATCTTACCGACGTAATTGACAGTACCTGATGGTTCTGTATACCGCTAATATTTGCAATTTATCATTTTTTCTTGCATATTTTTATACTCGCGATTGTTCATATTACAGTTTCATTTTTTTAGGCTCATGAGAAGGTAACGAGTCCAGAACCAGTTTCAGAAGAAACAATTATGGAAATGTTTGCGGAAAATCAGGCTTTAAAACAGAAGTTGGAAAGACTGCATGCCGTCATGAAATTCTATGCACATCGTCCTGAGGTTTACGAATATTTACGAAAATATAACGTTAAATAATGCAGAGCGCTTCACAAAAAAAACGGTTTCTAAAACCGTGGAAATTTTTATGATCTAACTTTCATAAAATGCAAAGAAATATACAAGATCGGTGATTTTTAGGATTTTCATGTTTTTCTGTCAAACAGTTACACTGAAAAAAATGCGCTACAGTTAGATAAACTAAAAATATTTAGTTGAATATCGTTTCGTTAAAGTGACTGAAGTATTTAGTAAAAACAAGCAAAACTTTAGTTAAAATTACTAAAAATATTAGTTAACATGACATTTCGTTACTTTAACTAAAAATTTTAGTTGTTTTTCGAGAAAACGAAACTTTTCTGTTACATTAACGAAACGAAAACAGTTACAGTAATGAAAGTGTCGTGGTTGTTGTAACAGAATATATATTTTTCAAATGACTAAAGCGTAATAGTAATTACAATCAAATGAAAGAACATGAGAGTGATCAGTGGATTGGAGTCCGTT
>JABFQM010001511.1:0-20686 GCA_022816865.1 Zelostemma sp. ZL-2020
AATGATAGTATTTTATATGCACGGAAAAAAATGGTTCGTGCTCCGTAGCCATAACAGTATGTGTCTTATTTTGCTTCGTATACGGCCCGTATACAACCACTCGTATGCGCTTATCGATTCGTACATTTTCATATCAAAATTTTGACTATTTTATTCTCAGAAGAAATTTCGATGATATTCGCGAGGAAAAGAATGTTTTTTTTAGTAAAAAGGGTACAAGATGCAATAGTTTTTTGCTTAGTTTATTTGTTATTAAATTACATGTTATTCGAAGAGTTTTCATTATAAAAAAGCTCGAGTTGATACATCGAATGTACAAAATACTGTAAAAATACATGGCATTTCGAAGTAAGTATATCACCGTAATTTTTCGAATAAAAGTCTAAGGTAACGCCGCTTGCCTTTTTTCGCAAAAGTTGCTGCCGACAAAGTAACAATTTTTTAAAACAAAAATTGCTCTTCTGTACGCCAGTGTACAGATTTCACAAGCCTTCATAAACTCTACACAATTATTCTTTTCGCAAAAAATATCTTCTCGAAACAAAGTTTGCAAACTTTTTGTTCCTCAAAATTCACCATCACAAATTATGTAGCGATTCCATTTTAAAATTGAAAAATAACATGTAACAACTTTTGCTTATCTCGTTGTTTTCATATTTTTAATATGCACAGATAGAATGATAACGAAAATAGTAAAAAGATAAAAGAACTCATATTTGAAGTATTGGTAGCTCCACCTGTTGCTGAACAGAAATTAGCATTGCATTCGCTTGCTAATTTACCTAGTAAATTCTTAAGATATTCCCAGTCACAAAGACCTACTTCACAGCCTTCGTATAATACTGGTTTTTCCGACATGTAAAACATTACTTTATTAGGCGATTGCTGATCATTGCATCTGCAAAATTATAAATTGTCACTTAATTTTACATGATCAATCATTAACAGATTTTATACATATAAAAATTATTCAAACACTTTTTACATACGAGAAAACAAAAACGTAACTGGCGCGATATCATACTGTGAAACTCCACTATTAATTATATATTAAAAATATTTTAAAACATAAATAAAATGTAAGTAACAGTTGCGTTACTTCTTCACGATTTGAGAGTAACGATATTATTTTCTCGGTTTTTGTACTCATAAAACTCAATTCCCAAAATCGTTTTAAAGTTTAAACATTCATCAAATTATCTTACTTGTAAAATACTGCGACAAGATTAGCTGCGAATGGAGAAATGTACGAAGTTCGCCATTCGCGTTTTCTCATTTCATTGTAATTGTATGCAGTCAACGGCACCGAATCTTTATTCATGTTCATTGTTGATAACAGTGCCTGAATTACAGTGGAATGCGTGAAATAAAACACACCTTTCGGCTCGTTCAAAGCTTCGCGTCTTTCGAGTTTCCTGCAGCGCCAAAGAAACGTTTCAACACGAAAAATGAAAGTAAACGAAGAGAATGAATCAAACGTTGTTTACCTGAAATGATTGAACATATCCTGGAGCGGAAAGCATCCAATGTTCTTGTTTATTTCGCGTCCGTAACCGCTGTAATAATAATGCTCAACATCCTCGTAATATTCAAGCACGCGTAATTCCTCTTTGCTAAACACCGCACACCATGGCGATATTTCTGATACATACAGGGATTTTTCCGTTCGGCACATTTCGAACATTAATAAAATCGACGCTGAAATTAAACAACAGTTAATTATTGGTCTTTAATGATGCAATTTCATTCTGCAAATTTACCTGAAGAAATATTTTGTTGGAAGCCGAGACGACGACTGATGTTTTGCATAAGATTTTGAAATTCGCGACCTTCGGAAAATTTCTTTTGTTCTTTGAGTCCTATCATTTCGGTATTGGTAGTGTTGACCCAATGCGCGCAATCCTTTTCTGGCTGGAAATGTCATTTGAATGTTAGATTTTTTAATTGAAATAAAAACGAGTGTTTTATTACGTTGAGCAAATAGTCTGGTGTAGACGCTTCTTCCGGTCGAACCGCAGAGTTACTGCCAAACAATCCCTCCATGAATGACTCCATGCTTTTTTGGGTTCGTTGTTTATCCGTCGATCTGAACTAAAAAACAAATCAATTACGTGTGATTGAAATTTAAATGCATCATTGAACTTTAAGATAGATTTCTTATCAGGGAATGAAACTGGAACGAGTAACGGTTCCGGTATCGGTTTTTGTCTCGTTACCGTTTCGATTGTTTATTTTTCTACGAGACGGTTTCGGTTATTCTGGAAGAAATCGGTTCGAAACCGGTTTGGTATGAGTTAAAAATGGTGTTGGAAATTTCATTAGTACAAAATAATCGAATGATATAAAAAATGTATTGAAACAAAGATATCTCTTTCTAAAAATTTTATATTCTTCATTTCAGGGATTCCCTATTTTAAAAATTTTAATTTTTACCTTGGATTTAATGCACTACGTCTTTTTTCGACCAAATACAAAAATAAAACGGTTCTAAATAGTCTCGGTTTCAATCTCCGTTTGTTATCACAAAATTCAGTAGCAAAGTTGTTCTTTCTGTGCTCGAAAAACATGTTTCTTTACTTTGTAATTCTCAGCTGTAATATCTGACGCATCGAGCTTAAGAAGTTCTGGAAAATTACTCTTCAACCGTCCAGCCAAAAGCTTCAGATCTTCCTCCCCTTGGTCCGATAATTTATTGGCATTGTCCATATTTATTTGACGGTTCATGCTCCAATTCACGAGAGATTGCAAATCTTTCTCGCACAAATGTCCATCTACCAACAAATAATTACGTTTCACTAAGTTTTCAAATTTTTCATTTCAAACAATTTGAAACTCATAAAAACGTCTGATAATTTCCGATCATTTAAATGTTGCAAAAGAAGAAACGATTATTCTTAGAGGCAAATCGATTATCTATGCAGAATACACATAAGGCAAAACGTCGATAAACAGTCCAGATAATAAAAGCCCAACTGTTGCTCTACTTTTGTCGGAGCATTGCTAGATAAAGCCGTGTAATTAGTTCTCTTTGAAGGTATAGTTTATTGACCCACTGAGTAAATTTATGCAAGCTACGCAGCCAACTTTGTGAACTGTATTGTACACGTACGGTAAGTGTTAGGTGCGACGTTACGTTCATGATGTCATGGCAAAAAATACCGCGCTTACATAAAGGTTTGAGTAAAAAATGAAAACGTAGTATTAATTTTCACACTTTTCTCTACCTGTCTCTCGATTCCGCATTTTTAACTCTTTCAATGTATCTTAAGAACGTAAAAATAACATTCACTCACTTCCCCGAGTTTCGTGATTGTACTTAATTTGATCGCGAAGTTTCGGAAGAGTTTGCATCATGCTGGTTTTGTTTCTGTTGGGATAACGAGTGCCGTGCCTCGATAAAACCCAAATCTGCATCGGGGAGCAATCTAAATAAAAATTGCATCGTAAATTTTAAATACAACTCTTTAAATTTCACTTTTTTGGAATGAGAATTTCGTTCCGAGAAATTGTTTTTTAGAGAGAAAAAGATAGTATGTTAAATGCTTACTCGCCACGGGCTGAAACCGCGTTTTTCCGCCGTGGACGAAATGGTATGCGGTTTTTGTGGCCATTAAGAGATATGGATCTTCTTCTTCCGCATAACAATAATCGGTGTCCCGGGACAAGACTTGGCTCGTAAAAAATACGACGATTATTGAAATAACGTTTTTCATTTTCAAATGCATTGTATCTACAATAATAAGAAAAGAACAATCAGAATGCACAATCAAATGATAAGAATTCTCTCGAAAAATCGCGATGGAATTGACAATCGAAGATTTTTAGACCTGAATGTTTATCACTTCGCAGCACGTGATTTTTCTTATTTATGTGAGTCAAGATGTAGCATAAATTTTTCGCTCGATAATCGCTTTATCGCAAGCGTAATTCGCGTTACGTAAAAATGTAATTAAGTCGCAATGTTGCTTACAGGAAAAGAAAATTTAAACATTGAGATTGTTTGTCCTCTAAAAGATTAAGTCTTCAATCAAGTAATTGAATGTAAATTAATTGTGCGGTATGGATATGTTTTCTTTGATTCTGCAGAGTTGTAATGAATAAATTCATATGAATATTGATGCGAACCATTTGCGACGTGACTCACGAAACATTCTAATTAAAAATGGATAAATCGAGAATTTCTTTGAAGTCTATTTTCAAAGACGGAAGATGTACGGACTACAAACATTTCAATCATTTTCTAGAAATGCGCGTGTTCCGTTATTCGCGCAAACATAAATATTGTTCAATGACGAGGAAGTTTATAAACATTTTTCTTTCTTGAATTACTAAGAAAACGTTGTACATTTCACGTTTCGCTACCACTAAAACGTTCGTTTGAGTATTGAATTTAATAATGTAAAGATTAACCGGTTCAAAACCGAAGGCCGTTGTGCCCAGTTTTGAAAAAGTTACAAAATAAACCGGTTCTGATAAATCGGTATAATTATTTGATTATTCCCAACCAATTATTAACAAACCGTTTTACAGTTTCAGATTCAATTTTACGTTTCGATATTTAAATACACGCCGCACTTTCACATGCTTCAAATATCCTTTTCTCGCGAAACCGAACATTTTCCAAACATCTGATAACGCCAGTTATCAGTTATCCAAGTTTAAAAATTTGCGTAATCTTCAAAAACTGCTCTAATTTAGCGAATCCGAATTTTTGACGTTTCGAAACGTGAAATGCAAAAGTAGGACGCCTTGTATGCAGCGGCGTTTCGTGTTTCTTTCGCGATTCTTTTAGTATGTCACTGCCGAAGGTCTCTCACCTGTCTGGAGCTTTTCAAGGTAAAATATCTCGATCCGGAACACTCAAGATCGGGAAAATAATTTGGTCAACAACATTTGCGAGGCGAGACGACGTTATTTTCGAAACTAGGTCCTTTTGTTACGCATCGTTGACAACTTCGCCTCGAATGAATTTTCAATCACTGACATTCGTGATACACGTCCACTCGGAACGATCCTTACCGCCTCGAATGCTGGCACTCAAGTACTCGGTGTTACATTACCTCATCGCGTACACCACTTTTCACAACTCGTTGCACGTATATTCCATTGCTTTGTATTGGTGAGAGCAATTTGAAGCACGCCTAGATTTCAGTTCTTCGCTTCGAACTTTTCTAATGTTTATTGCAATTTTCCGTGAAAATTCTATTACAGATCGTGCCAGTTTGAAAAAGTAAAAATTTGATTGTTTCGCAATTGAAAATGTTGGTATGGGAAGATGCAGTTTATTAGCGTGCTTTTTCAGCTTTTTTACATTGTTAACGTGCGTGTAATAATAATTTGTTTCGCTACTCGTAATAAACGCCAAATACGTAACAGTACGCTAAGAATGTCATAGTTTCAAAAGTGTGCATTACGCAATTGTCTCTCTCAGGATCCCAAAGAAATCCCGCTGATGACACCATTGACTGGCTCGCTTTTTCTATTATTGTTACTCCCACAACTATTTTATATCTAGAACAGAGAAAACGTCATTTCGAACTGAAGAAATCTGCAGCGGCAAATCCTCTTTAAACTTCTGTTTATTAGTACGTCCGCTTTCCTAACATAATTTCTCAAATTACAGTTCCCAAATACAAATTTTTAATCAACCTTATCAGAACGGTAAAGTTATAAATAGAATAATTTAACGAGCAAACTCCCCGAACAATAATAATTAAGCGAACATTTCTAAGAAAACGGAAAAATCCGATTTATTACAGTTAGAATATGCCTTGAATTTTGAAATTCAAAATGTACCTGTCAAAGTTCAATTTTTGCATTCGTTTCTGAATTTCTGCAGCGATCTGGTTGCAACGTTTCGGGCACTCTTCAGGGTCATACGACGCGTCTTCCAAGTTGTTGTGCATTACCGTTTTCACAATCTTTTCCACCCCATCAACTTTAAACGGATTCTTCGATTCCAAGTTGTAGGAGTTTTCGTACTGTGTTATCTGTAACTTGGTCATAAAAACATGTAAATGCAGGGTTCGAAGTCGAAAATTCGGCGAACGATTACCGACCTGATTGTTTTCATCATTCGATTTGTCAGCATTTTCAAAATGCGTCGGCATAATTCTTTTTTATGCATTAAATAACGGAGTTGTCTGAGAAAATGTTGCCAGGAGCGCCTTAGAAACGAAACTCAACAATTTGATCAATAATTTACATTTCGCGTGCGAAAAATTGCGAGGTTCAGTAATTCGCTCTGCACAATTTTTTAGATCGTAAAGGTTGATTACGTGATCATTGTATTATACAGTTTCATGTTCATAACCATTTCCTTTCAATTGAATAAAAAGATGCTTTTTCTCATCAGCTTTTTTCCTGGGTCTGGCCTATTTTCTTAATTTAGACACTAATAATGAAAACGACGCGAAAATCCGTGAAGTAATTGCTTGCGTCATACACGTTTTCTCATTTCTATTTCATTTCTGTGCTTGCGTAATCCCATTCTCGAAGGCAGGGAAATTAGGGAAAATAAGCAATGTTCTATTTTCAATTCACACGTACACGTAATTTATTTAATTTTAGTATTGTCGTAACGACGTAAAATAATTATCCATAAAAAATGCGTCTCTCGATCTATGTAATCACAAAAATATATTTCAATATAATCATCGTAAACTATGAAAAATGTTTGCCAAGTTAAACAAAATATTAAGTCTCAACACTGATTTGTAACAGAAATTTCGTTTTCACGCTATTTAATATTTGTTGCTCTTGACAAACAATAAATTTATCCTCGTTAATAAATACAACGTCGTACTTATAATTAGTTTCTAAAATCGTGTTCTAAGCTGTAATAGTGTTCAATGCAGCACAACAAGATACAATTTCCCACATTAAAATTCTTTAAAATCTTCGGAATCTCTCGGCATATTCTTTTCGTATAAAATTAACGCCTGTAAAAGTTACCAAGTAAATTACTAGTCCATTATTCACTAACTCAACTTTGATTCGCGTTTAAAAATGCCGGTTAAAAGCTGCTCTATTTGCAGTATTTTACCGTGGAAAAAATCTTTTTTAAATGCCAATGTTTTACCGCTTTTTGCAGTAATTTTAGAGAGCGTAAAGTGCATGTCTAAAAATGTATGAACGAGTACAAGCAACATTGTTCCACAAACTATTCGTTTTCATGTTTCATGAATATATCCAACGATTCAACACATTTATTTTATCTACGAAAGCAATTCCACCTCGGCCTGAATATTTTCTCGAGCTCGTTCCTCGTACTTTTCTCGAAATTCCTTGGTTGCGAATATGTTTGGGATTTGTACAAAATTTTGTAAAACCTGAAACCAATGATAAGGCGATTAAAAAACCTGATGAAAACAGATTTTCGTTTTCAAGAGCCAATTATTCACCTTAAGTCTTAGCGCAGTGTACATCGGTTCGCTGAGAAAAGAATATTCTTCTCGGATTCGGTCTCGATACTCCGCGTATTTTTCACTAGTCTCGCCCAAAATTTGCATATCCATATCCAATAAATAATGGAGATCTTCGCCCCCGAATGCCCCGCCGATTTTGTGAGCTTCGGTGCTATGCGTTGCGACCGCTTTCAAAAGAGCACTCGTTTCTTCGCGAATTTCAGCATCCTGTTAAAAAAACGATGCTAGAAGTCTTGTAAATTGGGCGAAATTCGTTCCAAAGGTTCATTGAAATTAATTTTCAACTCAACAGAACATTGCTGTTTTATTAAATTGCAAGTACGAGAATTGTCGATCGAATTTTTTCGTTTTGCTAAAGACAGGATTTCCTGGTGAAACATCGCGTGAAATTTAATTATAGTATTAAGTGACCGTTTATACAATGACCTAAATACTGAATCGATCCAATTTAACACTTAAAAGTGCTAATACATTGCATCGATTCCAGATTAATTCTATTCTTACTGGTGGAACTCCTGCCTCATCCGCGAAGGCTACGAAATGATCCAGGTTCTTGTTTTCTTCGTCTAGAGCTTTTGGGTCGTACTCAAAACTGAAATTTCGACGAGTTATTGACTTTCTTCTTCGTTTTTCCGTGTTCTAAACGAAAATACGTACTTTTGGAAGAATAGAGCTAATATCAAAGCCTGAGGATGTTTCAATGTTTCTCGAATTTCGTAATAATGACTAAGTTTTTCACGAAGCATGTCCAGGTTGTGATAAGTGCGTTTCTCGTCGGAATAAACCTCCTGCAATTTCGTAAACCACGTATTACTCACGTCGATGTCAAAACCCTCGCACGCCTCGGTCCAGGAATCTTCCAAAGATGCCATTTTTCTAAAAAAAGCACCACCGAAAAATATTATTCCGATTCCGGAATCAACTTTTGTTGTTAATAAACGAACATTGGGCGTGGAAATTGCTATAAATCGACGAGAAATATGCTTACGTTTCTTAGAAGGTCGTGACGATCGAAGTTTTTTATTCTTTCAAATAAATCAAATCATAAATGCGAATTTTTCCGAGCCACATATGAGCCAAGACTCTTGAAATCCTTCTAATCCGAGCTGACTCGAAAATTCCGAAAAGAACTCTACCTTCCTAAACTCATCTTGTCGACTTTATTGATCGAACTACGCGCAATCGTAATAGACGCTGCTATTTTGTATAACCCGCTCATTAATAAAGAACCATGTTCTGGGATCATTTTTCTGGATTTAGTAACTTTGTGTTTTTGCAAGTTGTCGGCCTAAATTTGAACTCAGTATTCCACGCATTCACTTCGGAACCTTAGAATTTAGAATTATTATCTTATCTTTTCTACAAATAATTACTCTAAGAATATTTTCGTGATAATGAAGAGGAAAAGTGTACCCCTGTTCACTTCTCTATCGCTAAAAGATACTTCGCCGGTGGTAAAGAGTAAGTTTGCTCCCATTTCCCAGTTCGATGTTATTTATGTTTTGAGGTTAGAGTACCGAAATTCGTAAATAAATAAATAAAATGTTCATGTTTTCAGTGAAGCGTCAAAATATGGAAAAATTTTTACTTTTGTATCTACTGTTGATGGGAGCTTTGTCCATAGTATTATTTATTTGCGGTTTCATCACGCTAGAAATTCATCGTAATGAATTTTCAACAATGAACGATGTTCCGAAATATGTTGAAAAATTTAGGTAAATATCCACGTTATATCAAGAACAAAATGTATCAATACTTCTGTCGTTCAATTAAAATTCACTGTAATTCAAAAACTGCATTTGTTTAAACGAAAACTGTTATAAATGAAATTATTGTTTCGTACGTAGTTAATTGTTTAATTTTTTGCTAGGGTGAAAACCAAGGAGCTGTATCAGCCCATGGTAAAACGACTCGTGATCATGGTGATCGACGCACTGAGATGGGATTTCGTAGCGGACCCAAAGATGAAAAATGCTATGCCTGTTTTGCATAGTCTCATTGAAAAAAACTCCGCTTGTTTATTGCAAACCAGAGTAAATCCTCCGACCGTTACGATGCCCAGGATCAAAGTATTCTAATCCATTCAAGCACAATTATCGAATGAAAATATCGTACAATTTTTCTTTCAAGGCACTTACGAGCGGCACGATACCAGCATTCATAGACGTACTTTTCAACTTTGGAAGCAGCACTTTCAATGGAGACAATGTGCTGCTACAATCTGCGATGCAGGGGAAGAAATTAGTTTTTTATGGGGACGATACATGGATCAAACTTTTTCCAGGATTGTTCGAACGCTCGGAAGGAACGACGTCGTTTTTTGTAACGGATTTTACAGAAGTACGCTGTTACTGTAGAAACAGGATATTTGTTCATACAATTCGTTTATTTTTTCACTTAACATTGCAGTATTTCTTTAGGTAGACGACAATGTAACTCGTCACATAAACGCTGAACTGGAAAATGATGACTGGAGCATAATGATTTTACACTACTTGGGATTGGATCATATAGGTCACGTAAGCGGACCCTACAGTCCACTAATTAAGCCCAAATTACAAGAAATGGACGCTGTCATAGATCGCATTCAGTCACGCATTTTCGAATGGGTACGGTAAACAAATCTGTCTAAAATCGAATCATGGGAATCTTAAATTTTCCTGTTTTCAGAACAGAAATAATATTCCGTCGCTGTTTATGGTCTGTGGAGATCACGGCATGAAAGATTCTGGTGGTCATGGTGGATCTTCTGACCAAGAAACATTGATACCATTGATTTCCATTGGCTCTTCGTGTTCCTCGAAGCCAGAAAATCCCAAAACAATTGCCCAGATCGACGTAGCGGCGACGTTGTCAGTGTTACTGGGAGTTCCCATACCGTCGTCGAATTTAGGAAGCGTCATTCTCGACTTTTTAAGTGATCTTCCGATTACGAAAAAGCTTTTCGTGCTCCAGTATAATGCTAAACAAGTATACCAGCATTTTAAATCGTTGGATGATTATAAAAATCACAGTAATTTCCTTGTCAACAATAACGTAAAACAATGTGTTCTGAAAAGTCGCTCTTTCTTAAATATTTTTTATTTGCAGGAGCTTACGAACATTATACGAAAGCGATAAAGCTTCACGTCGCGTGGCTGAACAGCCACGGACAACAAAACGAAACAGTAGAAGATATCGTCAGTTTTTACATTTCCGCTTTGCAGGAAATGAAGGAATCGCTGACTAATAAGTTCGTGAATTGTAATATTCATATTATAATTAGTGCAGTAGTATTTATTTTTCATGTAAGTCTACACTCTTTGAAGCAACTAACTTTGAATTCTTTTTGTGATGAATAAATCCATTTTTTCAGGCATTGCACATCAGTTGGAGCAAACGCAGTCCTGGAAAGACGTCGCAAAAAGAAGTACTTGCCACTTGTTTTGCGTACATAATCTTGTGCTTCACATTAAAGCGTTTATTCGAATCCGACGGCGAAACAATTGTACTTTCGAAGGACAGTATTGCCTTTTTGTTAGGAGCTGCTGTATTTTTGACTGCCGTTTACTATTTCTTTTTCGTTCATTTGGGCATTACTTTTCAATTTTCATCTATAAATGAAGTAAGTTTTAAATGACTCTTGACACGCAAATTTATCGATCTAAATTGATGTGAATTTTTCAGTGGAAAGCTTGTAATCTTACGTCCCTCGTATTATCTTTCGGAGCAGTATTACACCTCGCGAGTTTTGCAGGCAGCAGTTTCATAGAAGAAGAACATCAAACTTGGTATTTCTTATGGACAACGTTCTTAACGACGTTAATTTTCAAAAACGCCAAGAAGATTAGTGAATCAGAAAGGTGCAAATTCAATTGTCAAAACTGTGTTCATTGCAGAACCGATAAGAATGTTTTTCCCAGTTTTCAGGGGGGTAGAAAATATTACTCTTGGACTCTTGTTCAAATTATTCTGGCTTTGGTGGTTCATCGAATATTGAGGAAACTGAATAGCACTGGATCCAAATATGCTCACCTTCCTGACATTTCCGGCTGGCTTCAAGAGCTAAATTCACCCTTGGTCATGACTTTAATTCTTTTTACTGGTAATGAACAGTACTTTTTGTTTCGCGTACAGAGAAACGTAATTTTTTTGTAACTTGCAGGTCTTACTTTGCTCGTACTAATCGGATACTCGTACGAAACGAAGAGCCAAAAGAGATTTTCGTTATTTTTGAACATTGCAATTGCTTCCTGCATTTACTTTCGACACATGAGTACTAATGTGGTTCTGAAAATTCCGCTGTATCCGGAATCGAGGTAAATTTCTCGTCAAACGACGTAGATAAATTCAACGTTTTCAGCGATTATTAATATTGTATTGTTTGACAGGGGGATTACCGAAGTGAAAGTGTTTTGGATTTTATTGCTGATCGATGCGGCTCGGAAAATGTTTCTATGGCTGCACGTGCTCAAATCAAAAGAGAGGAATCACGTGTCTCGTTTTTTGCTCTACGTTTTACAAATTTGGATTTCTGTTTCGGCAATGTTGCATCGTCCGTACAATTTTATTTTGTTACCACTTCAGTTGATGAATTTTTCAATGATTTATAAAGTGAACGAAACTTGGAGTACATCGGAACTCGTGAAATTGCACGTTCTGATTGGGAATGTGTATTATTTTTATCAGGTAAGAAATGGATTCGTCAATTATTTTAAAAATAATCAAACGTGTTTAATTTGTTTGTACTTTTTAGGGCAATTCCAACAGTCTTGCTACCATCGATGTCGCTGCTGGTTACGTCGGTTTGGAAACTTACAATCCAGTAACTGCCGTGATGTTTCTGTCAGTCAATACTTACTCTGCGACGATTCTTTCGTATCTTGCACTTTTATACAAAACGACGTCGAGACTAGAATCGTATGTGCAAGCCATTCGAAATTGTAAAATCCATTGTAAAATGTAACGAATTCTGATGTACTTATTGCGGTAAAATTATGTTTGCAGCTCGCACTCGATGGTGGCAGCGGTCAACAGTCAATATTTCGTTTGGAGATTACTTCCGATGACAGTGATTGCCATAATTGTTGGAGTGCAGCGATATCATCTGTTTATATGGACAGTGTTTTTTCCGAAACTTTTGTACGAAGCTACACACTGTATCGTTACATTTTCTGTGATGTTGGTAATGCAATGTGCACTCCAATTTTAAAACGTGTCAAAGTCGGACATTTATACGAAGAACATTAATTAATTCAGCAACAATTGAAATGCCAGCAACAAATGTAATGAATGAATCAATACTCAATTTTGGAAATTTTCAAAATAATTCTATAAATATGTACATACTTTTTAAATAAATGTTATAAAAATGTGTAATAAAAATTTATGTTTTTAGAATTTTGTTAGATTCTGTTTGAATGGAATTTTTAATCATTCTTTAGTCACCAAGTACATTGTTATTAAACATGTAATACCAAAATAAGAAAAAGTGATACAACAAAACACAATAAAGTACAAGAAAGTTCAATGATCAGTAATGTTCAAGCAGATTTGCTTAATCCTTTTTTAAGCATGAAAAATAACGACGGCTTAATCATTTATACGTTGGAAATATCACAACTTTCCAGTCAAAGACAAAAAATCTAAAATGATTTCCAGTTCTTTCTTTTTTAAGCAAGATCTTTTTTTTCCGCAAACAACGTCGAACATTTCTCGAGCCTGTGTTAACATTTGATAACTTTTTTTGTACTCGTTCAGTTGAAGCAAGATTATTCCCGCATTCAAATATAATCCTTGCAAGGCCGGATCGGACTCTCCAAAATACGCTCTGAAAAATGAAAATGTTACAAAAAAAACCTACAATTACACGTTTGATGCGTACTTGTATCCCGAAATTGTTTGCGAGATGTACAACGCTGCTTCAGTGTCATTGTCCTTAGATGCAAGATTAGCTACCAAAAACAAAGTACGTAAATGTTGTACATTGTGAGGGTGGAAAACGCGCTTCTGTCTCTCCAAGCAGTACTTCGCAAGCTCACAATCTAAAAAAACAACGCAAAACATATTTTTATCGACGAAGAATTGTTTCGAATCGTCCCTCAAATTCAGAACCAAAGAACCTTCTTTCCGCTGCGCAATTTCCAAACATCTTTCAGTGAATTTAACAACATCATGAAAATCTTTGTTGAATCCTCGCGGAAATTTAGCCCCACATTTCGGGCACTTTTGACGTGCAGGGTCGCAATAGTTGAAGCATTCCTTGTTTGAACAAGCCGCCAGCGGTTCCGGATTTCGGCACTTTTCGCACTTGCATTGGAAGTAGTAATGCTCCAGTAAATACTGCTGCCGTTCTTGTTTCGGAAGAAAAGGATCGGAGTATCGGTACCTGAGCTGAGAAAAATAAAATGTCAATTGCTTTGCATGGAGCATCATTTTTTCAGAAATATACCTGGGACCAATCCAGCTTTGGAAGGTCCTTCGTCGCGACAATTATCAAATTGTTCCCATCGCGGAAACAATTCACGTTCGGATCACAACTGTGATCAATTACGGATGCAGCCAGGTAAAGTCCCATTCCAACGTCCCCTTCGTCGTCGACATTTGTCAGGCTAAAACTGTTGATTTCCGATCGACCATAAATCTCCAACAGCGTCTCAACGCTCAAATTATCGGCTACTCCGGGACAGAAATTGGACAATTTGCGGCAGACGTAGTCGAAGATTTGCATCCTTTTTTGGTCTTGGATAATGTCGCTGGAGTCTAAAAAAAATTGAATTGTAGGTACCAAAATGTACGATAAGAATTATGCAGTTTGGCGTTTTACGGGACATCAAATCTTGGAAATTCCGGCGATTTGTTTCGGTGTAGTACTTTTCCTCTTTGAATCCTCCTTTCGAAAGTTTCACGATGACTCGGGCCATTAATCTCACGAGGTCGTCGACTCTGCTGCATTTTCGATCGCATTTTTTGAGATTCGAGCATTCGGATTTGTGCACCTCCGATGATTCTTCTTGGCACTTCGGGGAACAGTAAAATGCGTATTTACATCCTTGACAAAGCAGTAATTTTTCACTGGAACTTGAAAATGTTGACATTAATGTTTTTTTTTGTTCACGTGCAATCTTATTTTGTTCACGAAAAAAAATTAATCAATTTAATCAACTTCATCGTAATAATCGTCTAAATTGTACCTGTTCAAACAATGGTCGCATCGGGATTTTCGAAGTTTTTTATTTAAAACAAAAGCGAAAGGTTTTTCAACGTGAATTATCGTGCCCCTTTCTATCATGACGTTTTTTTACACCAAATTTTTATTCGGCAATGACAACAATGCTTTGCTTGTAATTTCGGGTTCACGCGTGAAACAAAAAACGAAACTAATGCGCGGTAAGAAATGTTCGTAAACATCCGGAAATGTGACATATTTTACCGCTCTGGCGACAGTGTCGACCTCTTTTCTGAAAATTTAAAAATTTTAATCCGTGATATTCTACGAATTTTATTATAAATCAAAATTTAAAAAAAAAGATTCAAATTAATTCTGACAACTCGACACGTGGTAATGTTGATTTTGCAGCGAGATGAGCACCACTGATTAGATAATGGCGGCGCAGTACAATCCCCACCACTCGATTTCCCAAGTCAACTGTTTACAATGCTCGGAAGAAATGTGAAATAATGGTGTTTTGTAAAAATTAGTGTAACTGATTACGATTAATAAAGTTTAAAAATTATGGCTCCGACTATTCAAACAAATGGCAACGCGGCCGACAGAGACAAAAGGCCCGTTCGACCGACGGAAAAAAGGTAACATTCCTAACCCTCAATCCGCAAAATTCTCTTCTCTACACGTATTTCATCCGTTTTCAAAGTAAATCCCGCGATTTCTCATTTTTTCTGTCACACTTTGGCGAACACGAAAAACGGGAGAAAGAAAATAGAAAATTATTTTACGATCTTTGTGTTGCGAAATTCTTCGAGTTCGCAAAAATGTTCCTCCATTTTCATTTACAAAATTCAACTTAATCCGATGAAAATTTCAGGTCAGACTTGATATGCCGAGTAAAATACTGCAACACGCTCCCGGATATTCCGTTCGATCCAAAATTCATAACTTACCCATTCGAATCAACCCGGTAAGTACCATTTTGTTATTCCCCGTTTAAAATTATCGAACTATTTATAAAAACCAACTTTTTAACATTTCTAGTTTCATCCAATACAATCCAACTTCTCTGGAACGTAACTACAAGTACGAAGTTTTGACGGAGCACGATTTGGGCGTGGAAATTGATTTGATAAACCGCGACACTTACGCCGGCGATCCCAATGCCCAGCTGGACGCGGCCGACGAGAGACTGTTGGAAGAAGACGTTTTGACTCCACAGGATTCGAAACGCTCGAGGCACCATGCGCGCAGCGTTTCCTGGTTGCGAAGGACCGAGTACATTTCCACGGAACAGACTCGTTTCCAGCCGCAAACCATGGACAAAGTGGAAGCCAAAGTGGGATACAGTATCAAGAAAAATTTCAAAGTAATGCTTCCCCACATCTTTAATTTCACTGTAATAATCGCTAGTGTTCTAGTAATTAACATGTTCTATATTTTAGGAAGATACGTTGTATATGGATCGTGAGAGCCAAATAAAAGCGATCGAGAAAACATTCGAGGACAACAAGATTACGATCGAGAAACATTATAGCAAACCTAACGTTGTTCCGGTCGAAGTATTACCGGTGTTTCCTGATTTCAAAGTAATTGAAATGAGACATTTTGATGTTTTGTTTGTAATAGAGGAATTCATTGTTTCGCTTTTTATTTTTCAGTTGTGGAAGTATCCCTGTGCTCAAGTTATATTCGATTCTGACCCAGCACCCGCAGGTCGCGCAGTACCTGTACTGATCGAAGAAATGTCGCAAGCCATGATTCGGTAAAAAAGAATTCTTTCCGGAAAAAAGCAAGATCCGGTTGTCTAATGAAAAATCGTGATTGATTCTTTCAGGGGTGTCATGGACGAGAGCGGCGAACAGTTTGTAGCGTATTTCTTACCTTTGGAAGAAACTCTGGAGAAACGTCAAAAAGATTTCGTGGCTGGTATCGATTATGCCGAAGAAGAAGAATACGAATACAAAATGGCGCGAGAGTACAACTGGAACGTGAAAAGCAAAGCTTCCAAGGGCTACGAAGAAAATTATTTCCTCATATTCCGCGACGATGGGGTTTGCATTTTCCGTTTTTAAAACGAGGTTTTTCGTTTCGAGAACGACAACTGTATTTCTTTGTTTTCAGGTTTATTATAATGAACTGGAAACTCGTGTACGACTCAGCAAACGTCGTCAAAAGACCGGCCAACCACCGAACAATACGCGATTGGTCGTGCGACACAGACCGCTCAATGCGAACGAGTTCAAAATGCAACGATACCGAGAGAAACAATTGGAACCACCAGGAGAAGAAGACGAAGAGGAAGACGAAGAAGAAGAGGAGGAAGCAGAGGAAGAAATTCAGCAAGAAACGCAACAAGAAAATGTTGAAGATAAAGGTGGGACTTGCTTCCTCTGATTCTTCATACTTTTCTTTGAAGAAATCTTAATTTGAAACATTAATTTTGCAGTTGCATCGGAAAACGACGCCGGTTCTCGTCCCTCGTCGCGCGCATCGTCCCGAGCTTCGAATCGACCATCGTCTCGAGCATCCAGCAGAAAATCTCGTTCGAAATCCGGCTCTCCTTCGAAATCGCGTTCCCGTTCTCGCTCCAAATCGGCGTCGCGATCTCAGAGCAAATCTCGATCGCGTTCCGGATCCCCGCAGTCTCGAGCTTCTTCGAGATCTCGATCCAAATCCAAATCGCCGTCAAAATCTCGATCAGCTTCTCCTGCTGAATCGAAATCTCGATCTCCGTCTAGATCTCGCTCCGCGTCTCGGTCTCGGTCCCGATCGAAATCGAGATCTCCTTCTCGATCGAAATCAAGATCTCCTTCTCGATCGAAATCGAAGTCCCGATCGCCATCGCCGGCTAAATCAAAGTCGCGATCTCGCTCCAGGTCTGCCAGTGGAAGTGGCAGTGGCAGCGGCAGCGGAAGCAGCGACTCCGGGTCCGAAAGTGAATAAATATTGTACACAGTGCTCGTTCCATCGCGCTTTGATTGTTTATCTTGCATTCATAAAACTTGAATTAATCGTTCACAAACAAATTTTATGTACTCGCTGTATCGTCTTGAATTTAGAATTACTTTGACTCTTTGTTTTCTGTACTTATTTTTTGTTCCGAGTGTACAGGGAATTCGGATTTTAAAAATTAGGAAGCGTTGTTTCAAACATTTTTCTCCGGTTTATGATTTAATAGCTCGAAATATATAATTATATTTGATGTAAAAACGCTATTTTTATTTCTGTATCCAAAATTAGCCCCCGATGTTTATTTACCGCTTTTAATTTTACAATTAATGCATTTTTTATTTCCAAAACAAAAGAATCGTTCGATCATTTTTACGAAAAAATGAAATTTTGGAAAAATATTCGGTAATGAAAATAAGAGATTATTTTACGCTCCGATTGTTCTTACGGTAAAATAACAATTGAGTCCATTTATTCTCTCTTGAAAGAACATACGGTACATAAAATTTATCGTCAACTTTCGCAAGGACAATTATTCTCCTTTTGACATTGCGATCGATTTTAAATCGTTTTTCGTTTGAAAAAACACGCGGCAAAAGCGGGATCGTTCCGTGGCCGTGAATCGGAAGCAGTCGGGTCTGCTCGGAAGTCGCGGTCACGATTCGCGAAGCAGGAACCCGATACGCGACTTCGACTTCGGGCACACGTCAAACACAAGACCCATTGTCTGAGTCATATTTCTCTATATCGAAAAGTGTCTCCCGAAAGGGAAAAGCCATCGCGAAAATGACGTCTCGTGTGGAAAAAGAACGAGCGAAGCAGATCCAGGACAAATGTCAAAATCTCCTCTCGCAAATGCTCCGTGACGACGACAACAAGTACTGCGTTGACTGCGACGCGAAAGGCAAGTATTTTTTCACATCTTTCGAGCAGCTTGACTTGGCGCAAAGCGCGAAGTATTTTTCGCACGCGAATTTCGCGAGATTCGCGCGAAACCGCCGAAATGGGCAAGGGAACAATGCACGGCGCTCGCGATTTATCGATTATTGCATTGTTCCGAGTCGACCTAGTTACGCGATGATTCCTGCACTTGAACCAAAACTTACGCGTTTCGCATTCCGAGTCCCCAGCTGTAATTTTTTTGTTTACCCTCGATGTTTATGAAATTGGCGAATTCGCCAACAATTCATTAAATACAGAAACTCGTGTTTACGAATACTCGAAATTATTATTTTTACAATCGTTGGGGTCATCAGAAATCGAAAACATTTTTGCAATTAGTTCACAACGCGATTCGATTCCGATGAAATGATTTGCGCTTGGTTTTATTGCTCGATTGGCAGATTTATCGGCATCCAACTTTACTGCACGTGAAATTTGAGCACTCGCAGATAAATTTTCTCGGGTGTATTTCCAATCATTCGTCGACGGAACAATTTTTGTCCTTCTGAAAATTTAGAAACTGCGTAATTGCTAAGAAAATTTGAACCTTGATATTTAATAAATTTCATTGTTTGCAGGGCCAAGATGGGCGAGCTGGAATTTAGGCATATTTTTATGTATACGCTGCGCCGGAATACACAGGAACCTCGGAGTTCATATAAGCAAAGTCAAATCGGTCAATTTAGATGCTTGGACCCCTGAACAAGTCGTCGTAAGTGTAAAAATCGTCAAGATTTTTTTTCCAAATTGAAATGCAACAACTTGAATTATTCATGGTCATGAATCACTCGTCGGCGCAACCAATTGCATTTTTATCAGCGAACACTGGCTTGGACGCGGAAATTTTAACACTCATTTTAATCTTCATCTCGCCAAATTTGTTTTTGCATTTTTTCGTAATGCCGAATGCTAATTTTCAGAGTCTTCAGCAAATGGGAAATTCCAGGGCTAGAGCAGTGTACGAAGCGAATCTTCCTGACAACTTCCGCAGACCACAAACAGATAGCAGTTTAGAGAGTTTTATTCGAGCGAAATACGAGCATAAAAAGTACATTGCCAGAGAATGGGTTCCGCCGGTGATACCCAAAGTAAAACATAATTATTGTTTCTATAAATACCCAAATTTCTGTATAGTTTCATACATTAAATAACGAATCATTTACAGATAAATTGGGACAAAGAGTTGGACGAGGAAGCGGAAAGGCAACGCAGGCGGAAGAAAGACTCCTGCAAATCGAGTATCAGTCAAAATGCGCTTCCGCCCGTGAAAAAGCCAGAAGTTGTGCCGCAGCTTCCGAAACCCCGGAGTTCTGTTAGTCCGAAACCCAATAGAACATCAAACTCCAATACTTTAGATTTGTTAGGCCTCGGTACGTCGTTAAAATGCACTTTTCCAACGAATGCACCGATTCTTCCTTTTTCGATCTTCCAGACGCTCCAGAGAATCAAGCAAACGCGAACGGTTCTACTTCGGGAGATGATATTTTCTCTTCTTTCCTGTCCGCCGCTCCGTCCTCCAGTTCCTCGGCGGTAAACGGAAGCACAGTTAACGGAAGTACAACGAACGCCGGTAATTCGGCGGCGAAGAGCGAGGAGGAAAGTTTTTTCAACCAGCCTGCTCCTTCGGCGCAAGAAAAAAACAAAATGACCAAGGACAGTATTCTGGCGCTTTACGGCACATCGAACCAACAGAGCCAGGCTTTGGGTTTTCCTACTGTTCCTGGTCAGCAACAATGTATTTAATGAATTCGATTTTGTATTGCTGTAAAGCTTTGAGTAATGTTGACCCTGGCAATTTTCAGGTGGCATGTATCAGCAACAAGTGCAACTGCAACAGTTTGCTGCACAGCCAGTTTCAAATGCTACGTATGTTCAACAGAATAATTTTATGCCCACGCAAGGTGGAATGGGACAGTTAAATCCAGTGCAGGCTCAAATGGGAATGCCTGTTGGGAACCAGCTGGCAGCTGTTTCCAACCAAATGAGCTTGAACGCGAGTCAAGTGGGAGCTAGCATGCAACAGGCGGGGAAAATTAATGGTGTGCCAAACACTGCCTTAATGCAAGCGCAAATGGTAGCGTCTCTCTCAAGCAATCAATGTTTCAGATCTTTGTAAAACAAAATGTTTCACGACTTATAAACATTGTAAAATAATTGCGTAGATGATGCAGATGGGACAAAACAACGTTGGAAGTAACAATGGCTGGAGTGGGATGAT